>JAKSZT010029954.1:3748637-3792134 GCA_026826555.1 Tolypeutes matacus | reverse complement strand
ATATGTTGTTTTGTTTCTCTTTTTGAGTTTTCAGTTGTTTTTAAACTTTCCTCCAACTCTCTCTCCTTTGTTTTTTCCTTTCAATTTGTAGAGATTCCTTTAGTATTTCTTGAAGTGCTGTTTCTTCTTGACATACTCTCTTAATTGCTGTTTATCTGTGAATATTTTGAACTCTCCATCATTTTTGAATGCCAATTTTGCTGGATAGAGAATTCGTGGCTGGAAGTTTTTTTCTTTTAGTGTTTTGACTATGTCATACCACTGTCTTCTTGCCTCCATGGTTTCAGCTAAGAAATCAGCACTTAATCTTATTGTGCTTCCCTTGTATGTGATGGTTCTCTTTTCTCTTGCTGCCTTGAGTATTTTCTCTTTGTCTTGAGCATTGGACAGTTTGACAAGTATATGTCTTGGAGTTGGTCTGTTGGGATTTATACTATTTGGGGTTGCCCTGTGCTTCCTGGATCTGCACATCCATCTCTCTCAATAGAGGGGAAGTTTTCAGCCATAACTTCCTTCAACACTCCTTCTGTTGCTTTCCCTTCTCTTCTCCTTCTGGGATGCCCATAATGTGTATGTTTGTGCGTCTTGCATTATCGGTTAATTCCCTGAGACCATACTGGATTTTTTCTATCTTTTTGTCTATCTTTTCTACAGTCTCTTTGATTTCAACTGTGTTGTCTTCCATATCACTAATTCTTTCCTCTGCCTGTTCAATTCTGCTGCCATGTGAGTCCAGCGTCTTTTTCATTTCTTGACTTGTGTCTTTGTTCGCCATCATATCCATTACCTTTTTAGGTGTGTTAGCTATTTCTTCAGTATGTTCTCCCAGTGTCTTCTTTAAATCCTTAATCTCTTCCTTCAGTTCTTTAAGTTGGTCCATGATATTTGTTTGGATAGCTTTGATTAGTTGTTCGATGTACTGCATTGCTTCCTGGTTTTTATTTTGTGCACTGGACTGGTCCATTTTTTCCAGTTTTTCAGAGTCATTTGTATTTTTCTGTTGCCCTCTGGTCATTATATTATCTTGATGGGTTTGTTCAGTTGATTAGCTTTTCTCTATGCTCTAGAATTTTATTTAGCTGTTGGTTCTGCGTGTGAGTTAAGTTTTCTCTTTGGCAGTTTTTCTTTTTATTTTATTTCCTTACTTCTTTCTATGTTCCCTTGAAGGCAAAAGGTTAGGGCCAGAGGAATCAAAAGATTTAAGGAAGGCAGAAGGATAATAGAAATATTGATAAAAGTTAGAAGAGGGGCAAAATGAGACTTAATGAGATGAATATTTAACTTGTGTAGGCAGTGTATAGTACTAGGAAAAAATATGGAGTTCCTATAATGGACTGGGAAAACAAATGGAGGAATATATATATATATATATATATATATATATATATTATATATAGGGATTTAGAAGGCTAGAATTATGAGGAGGTAGAGAAATAGTAGAGAAAGGTCTGAAAGGAAAATGTTAATACTAATAAAAAAAAAGAAAAAAGAAGAAGAAAACAAAATAGATGGGATAGAAATTGACACCCTTAAGTTGTGGGCCTATGAAAAAATGTTGTCTCTAAGAGCCACAACAGAAAACAGAAGGCAGAAACATGCAGGAAGGATAAGCGATAGTTTGTAATACAGAATCAATATATACAGCGAGTGAGAAATTATTGAATAAGAAGCCCAGCAAATAAGCGACCAGCTGGCAGCACCTATTTAAAAAAAAAAAAATAGAAGGAAAAAGGAAGGGGGTAGGAAAATGGGAATAATAGCAATAGACCAGAAAGTAACAAATAGAAACCAAAGATCCACACAGGCAAGCAGTCAAACAGAGCTAAGGGGGGTCAATGATTCCCCTAGGGTCCACGTGGATCCTTCCTGCCTACTTGTGTTTATCAATGAATTTCCCCACAGGGTTCTATATGCAGGTCCTGAAGCAGCTTTTAGCTATTAAACTAAATTAAAAAGAATTTATTTTTCAATTGTTGAGGTGACCTCACTTTTTTTTTTTTTTTTTTTTTTTTATCCAAATGCAGGACCCAAAATAATTCCTCTTCTAGACCAACCCCCTTACGGAAGGGACCCTAGCTGGGCCCGTGGAAATTAATCAAGCACGTCCCACTTTCCGGACTCCCCAGGTTAGCTGAAACTCTGATGTTAGTCAGTGAGGAGTGCTAAAGATGGCGGATTCCGCCCCTTCTGGCGCCGAGCTCCAGCGTCACCGGGCTGCTCTGTAAATCAGTTTGAGTGCAGATTCGCGTCTGCTCTCAGTCTGGTGCTGCTTCAGTTCGGCTTATCTGCTCCCCAAAGCTATGGGGTGGTGCAGGCAGCCAGATCGATGTCTAAAAATATAAATTACCCTTCCCTTTCTTCCAACCGAACCCTCCCTTCTTTGGGAAGTGTCCCTTCCTCCTGGCTCCGCAGTGGCCCGGGTCTTATCCCTGGGTGGCTAGGGAAATCAGCTGCGTTCCCCGACCAAAATCCCCTCTCCGGTTCACAGGGTGCTGACTAGCTCGTTTGCTCTGTTCACACAAGGTCCAAGGGGCGCCAGGCAGCCAGCTCCCCAGAAAATAAAACTTTTTCGCCCCGCCCGCGGCTCCAAATGGCCGTTTTATTTTTTTTTTCTGTAACCGCGGGGCTCAGCCTCCTGTGCCAACCTCCACTGGCAGCCTCAAAACTCACGAATCTCCACCGTTCGGTTCACGCAGCCGATCCGCGCATATAGATGTCCCAAGCTTCTCACTCCAGGCGTGCACAGCACAGACCCCCGGGCAGGACCCCATCCCCAATCTGCCTTGCTCTGGGAGCTTGCAGTGTGCGCCCTCCTACACCAACGCCATCTTGCCCAGCACTAATTTTTAAAGGGAAAAAATCAACACGCTGCAATATTTTAATGCTCCATAAATTCCTGATTCCAATTTCTCCCCACATAAATGCATTTTTTACTCATTCCATCTTATTTTTTCTGGAACACATTTGAGTATTCAAGATGATTGCTGAATTACATTTCCTAGATTTATAAGCAAATTTAACAACATCTGCTTACCTTTAGTCTTCATGTTCCAGTGAAAATACACTAGTCACATTTACAGAAATTTTTATTTGCAATTTTGCCTTAATTCCTTATATTTCCTACCTAATTTAAAGGCTTAAACTTTTCTCATTTTCCAATATTCATCTATAAGATCCTCTCTCGATGCAACCATACTTACTCAATTTAGAGCAGAGGACTCTCTCTCTGTCTCTCAGAACATGGTACCTCTGTCAAGGCAACATATTTATTCTTGCATTTTATCCATTTATGTTTCACTTTTTTCTTACCACTCATGGTAAAAGGTTTCACTATAGGGTTTACACTAGTCCAACCATATCTTGACCTAAACATTCCTTCGTGACTCCACCACTGCTTTCTTTTTAAAAACTTCATCTTTCACCATAGTTGTTTTGACCACTTTCACTCTACCAAGCACTGTCTTTCTAATTCCTTTAACAGTTAGCACATTAAACTCACTGGTACCTCAAAATCCTCAAGCAAAACCGTGGTCCTACATAGTTCCTGGTCTCTTGTCAAAATTCATATGCTTCAAATTCAATTCTTTCAAATTTACTGGGGACTGTTAGATGATGCCACATGAGGCACTTGTTTCAAATTCAGTTGATGGTTTTCAGAGATAAGGGGCAGAAATTGTTGGAAGCTTCAAAGAGGGAGAATAGCTACATACTTTGAAGTCCCTTTTGATTTGACTTGTGAAAAACATGCCACCATTTGACAGTGCAAAAGGGGAGGCTTTTTCTCTAAGGAATAACCAGACAAGGAAGTGAAGGCAATGTGGGAAAACTGTTTGAAGTGACTTGGGAAGAGGTGACACTAATGACAGACCAGGAAATTCTTAGGGTGTAATGGAAGTTTCTGAGAGTCTCAGGGGAGGAGAGAAATGAAGTGTGCTTCAACCCACATTTGCTGAAGTATTTTATAAAGAATAAGAATGTGTGTTCATCACAAAAAAAGATCTTCATTGCCAGTTCCCCATCATTTTCTCACTTCTTAGCATCTTTTCTTTGTATACAGCAGAGCCTGGGAAAATGTTGTCTCCGAAGGGATCTGTTTATGGTATGCCACATACACTGTATGGAAACTATACCTGGCAGAGTCTATGGTTTGTCTTGGTTTTAGCTATATAGCCAAAATTGAGATAGTCATCAGGTGTTTGTGCAAAGAATCAATGTACTTATTCCACACACTGCCTACTACAGACAGGCAGATAAATAGGATTCACTGTATCAAGTGATTCTGCTTTAATAAATTTTTATATATTGATGAGTCAATTGAATGGTAACCAAATAAATTTAATATGAAGTTTAGTTTTTAAACATTCAGTTAATATAATAATTTAATCCATCCTTTATATGAGAGCTAAAGTTAGTTGTTCATTTTAAATGTCTTGCAAGTTCATAAGCATCATGCTTTTGTTATTTCATTTAATCCTCAAACACCTATATGTGGCCCAGAGAGATTAGATATCATTCCCAAGGTTTTCCACTATAAACACGGCCTCAAATCATGAGATGGCTGTGACAGAAAATACATTCTAAATTAAATACACTATTTTCCTGACAAACATCTATCCTTCTCACACAACAGAGGGACTCCTTTTGATTTCTCTCTTTACAGCATGATGCTGTTTTTAATGAAGTTGAAGTTGGCTATTTCACAAAGGCATGAATGTTGTGTTTGGACCTGATATTAGGACTGGCCTTTTCAAGAGTGCAATTGTTTTAAAGTGAGCCTTGTATTCTCTGCAATACTTTTGCTATTTTTATTAGAACCCATGGAATATATAAATTATATTGGGTATAATTTTCTCTTAGCATGAATTATCTTTACCTCAGAAATCATTGAGATCTATCTTCATGGTAATATATTTTTTATAAAATTTTATTATAGTATATCATCCATACATGCAATTACATAACCAATAAGTATTTAGTAAAATTTCTGATCCTAGAAAATAAGCATGCATATAATCATGCAGGACTCCCATATATCACTGCAATATCAACACCATGCATTGTTGTGAAACATTTGTTATAAACTACTAAAGAGCATAATTAAAATATTTCAACTAACTCTAACCCATATATTATATTTAGTGTATTTTTCTCCACCTCACCCAAGTATTAATACATTGTGTTAATATTATTTGCTTTTTATACCTCATGAGAGATCATTCTCATATGTGTTTTCTTAACCCCACAGTCCATCTTCCACCAATGGATTCCTGTGTTATACAGTCCTAGACTTTGTTCAGTGCATTCAAAGTGTACACTCAGAGGCTATAAGTTTCATCACAGATTTGTGTTCTAATCAGCCGAGTCAATTTTAGGATGTTTTTATTAATCTAAAAGGGATAATCCCATACCCTCTATTATTCCCCTATTGTTGTATCTTAGGGGAAGATAACGTTGAAGTTGTAGTCAGGGCTCATCTCTCTTATAAAAACAGTGGAGGAAGGGCCAAATGCTATCTGAGGGAGCTGCTTTGGGAATCTGCAAAAAAGGAGAGTATGGCATATTGTCCAGGAGATAGAAGGGCAGAGTGACAAAGAGGCCAAATGAAAACAGTGAGTTGCTCACCCCTGTGGCTGGGAACAGCACATACATCCCATATTTAAGGTGAATATCCTCAGTAAAAATCTTGTGTCATTACATCCAACTGAGAGGGAAATAAATTTCTGCTCCATGGGAGAAAGAGGGGTCAGCCCAAGGCAGAGTGTGGCTTCTTTTCAGTAAGTTTGGTCAACTGAGCTCCAGTTAAATCTCAAAAACACTACAACCAGCACTAAAGTGGCTCCAGGGAGATGAGAAATGGGACCTGATCAGGCAAGTTGTTACACCTGACCAGAAAGACAGGAGCTCGGTCAGTGAGGGGCCTGAGGGAGACCAGTGCCTAACCAGCCCTGGAGAGAAGAAAGCCAGGAAAGATAGCCAGGAAAAGGTTAGGAGCCCAACTTATCTGAGAGAAAGTGGATGGGGAAAGCCACATAAGCTTTCAGAAGCCTACCAAACCTGTGGAGTGGGTGTAGCTTAGCGGAGAAATGCCTGCCTCACATATACTAGGCCCCTGGTTTAATTCCTGGTACATCATAAGAGAAGGGTTCCAGAGAGTAATCTACTCAGTTGCCAAGCACCCAGCTTGTACCCAATGATAAGGAAGTTATAGACTTGTATTTTTTTGTTTTGTTTTGTTTTCTTTTCACCTGTAAAATTGTTACTATTTTTTATTTATTTTAGTTTATATTCTTAGTTTTAATCTCTAAAACTGGGTAAATTGCCTGTGAATGGCAGGCTTCATGGTGAGTGAATGATGAACACTGGGAACCTGAGATGATTCCTAGGTTCATAAGAGGGAAGTCTGTTTTTCCTTTTTTTGTTGTTGTTTATTTGTTTCATTTTTATAGTTTTATTTGCTCTTTCATTGTTTCCTTTGTTTCTTATCCTTATATTTTCTCCATTCTTTCTTTCTTTCTTTTCCTTTAATTTTTCCCTCTTCTGTTGCATTTTTCATTGCATCTTTTCTTGTTTTGTCTTCATTTTTTCTCTTCTCATTTTTTCATTCATTTATTTTATTGTATTTTTTCTTGTTTCATCTTTATTCCATCTTTTTTATTCTTATTCCTTTGTACATTTATGATTTTTATTCTTATTACATATTTATTTTTCTGTCTCTTTTATGTTCCTTTTCTATCTTTTTATTATTACTATTATTTTATTTTCTCTCTTTCATTTTCTATGTTCTTAATATTTTTTCAAGGGAAAACAACCAGATATAAGTAAATAGAATAAGGACAATCAAATGTCAAAAAGGAAGCTTCACACAAAACAAAATAAAATGCTAGCGTAGAAAGAGAAGCTAACCATCTAATAATCATATCAAGATAAACAGAGGCCTAGAAAGCAAGAAAACATTACAAGCCATGCTAAGAAACATGGAAACATGCACAGTTTACTGAACAATTTAAAAAACAGGATATGATGCAGATCATGGCACAACTAATCAAGGATGTACAAACAAATATCATGAATCCATTTAATGAAGTGAAGGAAGAGTTAAAAGATATTAAGAAGACACTTGGGGACCTTACTGAAGAAATTGTCAACATTACATAAAAAGATAACAGATCTGATGTTGATGAAAGGCACAATGTAAAAAAAAAATTTAAATGCTAGAAGCATATAACAGCAGATTTAAGAAAAGAGAAGAAAGAATTAGTGATGTCAAAGACCATATATCTGAAATCAGATAGATAGTAGAACAGATAGATAAAAGATAGAAAAATTCAGCATAGACTCCGGAAATTCAGTGACAATATATGGAGTGTACAAACATATGCATTATATGCATCTGAGAAGTAGAAGAGATGGGAAAAGTAGGCAGAAGGTTTGTTGGAGGAAAGAATGCCTGAAAATTTGCCAACTCTTTTGAGGGACATGAATATACATGTCCAGAAATTGCATCACACTTCAAACAGTGTAAAAACTACCAGGCATACTCTGAAATATATACTTATCAAATTTTTAAATTCTGAAGAAAAAGTGAGAATACTATAAAACACAGGAGAATAAATATCCATCACATACAGGGGATATTCAATAAGATTAAGTGCAGATTTCTCATCTGAAACCATGGAGGTAAGAATGCAATTGTATGACATAGTTAAGGTGCCAAAAGAAAAAAAAAGCTGTCAGTCAAGAATTCTGTATCCAGCAAAGCTGGTATTCAAAAATGAGGGAAATTTCAAAATACTCACAGATAATTGGAAATTAATAGTTTGTCAACAAGAAACTTGTCTTTTCAGAAATACCAAAGGAGTTCTTCAGGTAAAAAAAAATACATGAGATAGTGGGTTTGATGTGTGTAGGAAGGAAGATTATTGGTAAGAGTAATTAAAAAGATAAAATAGAAAATATAACATATATAAAATGGAGAAAGTATGGCCAATGTAAGTAATGCTTTGACAGTATTACATTGAATGTTAATGGATTAAACTCTCCAATCAAGAGACACAGAATGACAGAATGGATGAGAAAATATGTCCTATATACTGTCTGAAATGAATTCACTTAAAGACATAGAGTTTAAATACAAAACTATTGTAAGAGACAAAGAAGGACATTACATATTAATAAAAAGGGTAATCAATTAAGAAGAAAGAACAATCATAAACTTGTATGGACCTAAACAAGATGCCCCAGCATACACAAGACAAATATTGGAAAAATGAATTCAAGAATTAGATATCTCTAAAATTAGAGTGGGACTTGAATACACCCTTATCAACATTAGACAGAACATCTCAACAAAGGTCAATAAAGAAACAGAGACCTTGAATAATATATGGGAGGATCTAGACCTAATAGTCATATACTGAACAGCACACACAAATACTGCAGGATATATATTCTTCTAGAATGCATATGGATCATTATCCAGGAGAGACCACATGGTAAGCCACAGAGCAACATTCAATGAGACTTAAATTTTACAAATTAATATCTCTGACCACAAAGGAATAAAGTTGGAAATAAAAGGGTCAGAAAACCAGATTAGGGACAAAGATATGGAAGTTTAAGCACACACTCTTAGACAATAGGCAATCAGTGGGACAAGGAGGAAATTGCAAACAAAATCAGAAACAACCTTGAAATGAATGAAAATGAGAACACAATATATAAAAACATATTAATACAAGAAGGGGAAATGGGGTAGGATGTTGTGTATATGGGAGTCCTCTATATAGTGTATATAGCTTTAATGTGACCTAAAACTCCTTTGAAGACAAAAGGAAAATAAAATAAGACACTAGGGAAGAAATGGAAGAAAATGCCACTGAACATACAGGACAATAGACATTACAGTGATGAAATGCAAAATGTCAAAAAATTATTATTTACTTTTTAAAAAATATTTTAAAATGTTTTTCATTACTTTTTAATATCCCAATTTCTTTTTTTACTTTATTTTTTAAATTTTTATAAATTATTATATAATTTATTTCTTATGTTTAAGCATATCATTATTTCATTTTTCTATTAATTTTATTTGGCAATATTCTTGGCTTTATTTTTTTTAATTATATTGTTTACTTATTCCTCCCAAGCCCCTTGTTATTTTTCACTTACTCTATCTGTTCATTTTCATTTTTTTAAAGGAGGCACCAGGAGCCAAATCTGGGACCTGTGATTTGGGAAGGAGGTGCCTAATCACTTGAGCCACCTCTGATCCCTGCTTTGTTTTGTTTCTCATTAGGTTTTTCCTTCTTATGTCTCTTGTTGCTTTATCTCATTAATTGTCCAGGGGAGGATCATTGGTGTGGGATGTCACTTATGAAGGATACATAGGAAGAAGATCACATGGGCATATATATAAGGTATATAAATGTGTTCAAATGTTCTTGGAGCAGTGCCACAGTGGATAGAGATTCACACAACAACTGAAAGAATATTGAATTCCCATCTTGGGGAGCTCTGCCACATTCTATATTGAAACATCAACAATCTCCCAAGTATAGGGCAATGACTAGTGAAGATGGATGGTCCATTGAAGAGAACTTGACATTGATGACTATGCTTATGGGCCTTTGCTTTTGAAATTGCAATTTAGACTAATGTTATAGGGTGCTTAAGAGTTAGCTCCTGAGAGCCTCCTTGTTGCTCAAATGTGGCCTGTCTCTAAGCAAAACTCAGCATATAAATGAATTACCTACCCACCAGTGTGAGACATGAATCCCAGGGAAGAGTCTCCATGGCACCAAGGGATTACTACCAAGCACCTGCTGGTTATGCAACTGGAAAAAGACCTTGAATAAAACGGGGAAAATATAAAGACAAATGAGTTTTCATGGCTAAGAGACTTCAAAGTGAGTTGGGAAGTCATTGGAGAGGTATCACTTATGCACATCTCAGCAGGATCTCATAGATTGCCAAAGTAGATATTACCCAAAATAATCAGGATCCTGAGGGCTCTGGAGGCACCCAGGTCCTATGGTCATGGAAGACAGCTCTGAAGTTTGGTGCCTTGCCAGTGGGACCTATTTGGAGTTTGTGCCCCCGAGTTTGACAGAGTTGGACTCAGATGTGACTTCTCTACACATGCCTCTTCTGTCCCTTTTATGTGAACCTATAATTGGTGCTGGAGTTGCTCGGTGTACATCCAAAAGACTTGAATTTCTGGGCCAGCCATATGCCAGCTAGGCCCTTTGCCTCAGTGGAGTTGCAAAAGCTACTCTCCAGTTCACTGGACTCAGGACAACTAACAAGGAATTGAGGATGGACAACCACACTAAGGAACCAAGAATGTCCACAACTGCAAGTAAGAGAGTCCCATCCATCAGCCATATGAAATTGAAGCCTCCTCTCAATTAGAGGTGGAGTGGACATCACCATCCCAGAATCCTCAGGATTGGGGAATAAAATATGGACTAGTGTAGACTTACTGGTATTCTACTATAGACTTACTGTGATTACAGCAATGGAAGAAATTATATCATGGATGTGGAGACAGTGGTCCCTGGAAGTGCTGAAGTCAGGGAGAGGGAAAAAGAGGTGTAATATGGGGGCATTTTTGGGGCTTGGAATTGTCCTGAGTGACATTGCAATGACAGATACATTCCATTATATATATTACCATAACCTGCAGAATTGAGTGAGAGACAATGTAAACTACAATGTAAACTATAATCCATGCTTAGTGGCAGTGCTCCAAAATGTGTTCATCAATTGCAATGAATGTATCACAATAATGAAAGAAGATATTAAGGTGGGAAAAAGTGGGATATGTGGGGAGTGGGACTTATGGGAATCCCTTATATTTTTTATGTAGCATTTTATGTAATCTAAGTATCTTTTAAAAATAAATTAAAAATATATTTTCAAAGAAGAAAAAAACATATAAGATGTGGAAAAAGCAGTGCTGAGTGGTAAATTTATAAGAATAAATGCCTATAGTAAAAAAGAAGAGCTGAAATTCAAAACCAAACTACACACCTAGAGGATCTAGAAAAAAGAAAAAAACAACAAACTAATACCAAAACAAGGAAATGGAAGGGAATAATGAAGATTAGAGTAGAGCCATGAAGAGTGTCGCCTGCAGTCAAAATTCCTGGCCCTACCCTCTTTCGAAAACTCTTGCAGGCGATTCGCAACTCCCTCTTCGATAAGCCAGTGACCGTCCGCTATCAGCGAGTCCAAACCCGTGAAGTTGAATATCTGCATCTCTCCAACAACAACCAATCCTTCAATCGCCCAACCCAGGTCAATCACTCACCCCTCTAGGCCCCTACCCTGTCCCTCCTCCCCTTCCAAACAAACCTCTCTCCCTTTTACAATTAAAACTAAGGGAGGAGATGAGGTAATGTTTACCCAAGCCAAACCTTGCCTCAGGCGTTTGCGGGGCACTACGCCCCACCTTCTTCCCGGACCCAACTTCCCCATTTCTCTCAGCCTATCACAGCACTCCCTCACAGCCATAACCTTATTTGGACATGTTGGCCTTCTCCTCTAGCCTCCCCCCTCCCTCCCAAATCTTCCCCCCACGCCCAGCAACAGCTTAGCCCTATCAGAAGACAACACGCTCACCCCGCCCCCAACACTGCCTATAAAACTGCACAGCACTCGCTGAATAAAGGTCTTACCTTCCAGCAAGCAAGTGAGTGGTGTCTCTTCATTTAGTACTGTCAGGGAGACCACAGGGCACCAAATGGCGACCCTGTGACAACTTCTCCTTAACCTCCGTGAAGACCAGGGAGCCGGGCCTGCGCTCTCCTGACAACTTCTTCACCCCCCCGCCGTTCCGGAGTGCACGCCGGACAGCCCACAACTAGCTCGTGTCGCTCCCCGGGCTGCAGCAGGGCTGATCACCCTCAGGCCCGGAAACAAAGCGGCAGAGCCAAATGAAATTGAGAATAAAAATCACTTGACCAAATTATCAAGACCAGAATCTGGTTATTTGAGAACAGTATTAAAATTGACAATTCCTTATCTACTCTAACAAAGAAAAAAAGAAAGAAAATGCAAAAACATAAAATAAAATATTAAGGAGATGAAATTATGACCAATGCCAGAGAAATAAAGTGTATCATCAGAGATAACTCAAAGAATTAAATGACAATATGCTGGATAACTTAGATGAACTGGATACATTTCTAGAGACACACAAGCAGCCTACATTGATGAAGGAAGAAATAGATGAACCCAAGAGAGCAATCACAAGAAACAAGATTGAATTAGTCTTTAAAAAAAAACAAACTTCACAACTAAGATGAGCCCAGTGCCAATTCGCTCCACATGTGGATTCTACCAATGATTGTGGAAAGAATGAGCACCAATCCTGCTTAAATCATTCCAAAATTTAGAAATGGATGGAACATTGCCTAATTCATTCTATGATGCCAACATCACGCTAATACCAGAGCCACTGAAAGATGCCACAAGAAAAGAAAACAACAGGCTAATCTCTCTAATGGTTCTGTATGCTAAAATTCACAACAAAATACTTGCTGGACATATTCAAAATACATAAAAGGAATTTTACAACATGGTCATGTGGGTTTCATCCCTGCTATTCAAGGATGGTTCAGCATAATAAAATTAATCAGTGTAATACACCACATTAACAAATTAACAGAAAAAAAGTTACATAATAATCTCTATTGATGGAGAACAGCATTTAATGAAATACAACATTCTTTCTTGATTAAAAATTTCAAAAGATAAGAATAGAAGTAAACTTCCTCAAGATGATACAGGAAATATATGAAAAATCCACAGCTAGTATTTTATTCAATCATGAAATTCTAAAGGCTTTCCCTCCAAGATCTGCAAGAAGACAAGTATGCCCACTTTAAATTATTTAAAGTTGTGTTGGAATTACTTGCTCAAGAACTTAGTCAAGAAAAAGATATATATATATATATAAAGATATATAAATTATCCAATTTTGAAAGGAAGAAGTAAAAATTTCATTATTTGCAGATGACATGAACCTACACATAGAAAGCCCCGAGAAATATACAATATATGTTCTAGAGCTGATACATGGGTTCAGTATAGTGGCAGGATATAAGATCAGCACACAATATCAGTAGTATTTCTATACACTAATAACGAGCAATCTGAGGAGGAAATCAAGAAAAAATTCCATTTACAAAAGCACCTAAAAGAATCAAAACAGGAATAAACTTAAGATGTAAAGGATTTGTACACAGAAACACACACAACACTGTTAAAGGAAATCAAAGAAGATCAAGATACATGGAAGAATATTCATGTCCATGGATTGAAAGAATAAACACCACTACCAAACTGATTTACTTACCAAAATTGATTTACAGAAGCATTTTTTACCGAATTGGAAAAGCTAATGATGAAATTTATTTGGAAGGGCAAGAGGCTCCAAATAGCCAAAAATATACTGAAAAAGAAGAACAAAATTGGAAGAATAACACTACCTGACTTTCAAGCATATTACAAAGTTACAGTGGTCAAAACTGCATAGTATTGACACAAGGATAGATATACTGCCCAGTGGAAAATAACTGAGATTTTTGATATAGATCCTTGCATACATGGTCAACTGATATTCGAAAAGGTACCAAGCCCATTCAACTAGGATAGAATGGCCTCTTCATAAATGGCACTTGGAGAACTGGATATCCAAATCTAACAGAATGAGAGTGGATTTCCTTCTCATGCCCTATGCAGAAATTAACTTCAGGTGGATCAAAGACCTAAATATAAGAATCAAGGGAAGCGGCTGTGGCTCAATCAGTAGGGCTCCCATTTACCTTATGGGAGGCCCCGGGTTCGGTTCCCGGGACCTCCTGGTGAAGGCAAGCCCGCCCCGCACGGTGTGGTTAGCTGACCCAGCGAGCACAAGCAGCAAGGGGGGGGGGATAAATGAATAAATAAATAAAATATTAAAAAAAAAAAAAAAGAATCAAGACCATAAAGCTCTTAAAAGATAATGGAGAAAAGTATCTAAGAGATCTTGTAGGAGGAAATGGTTTCATAAACTGTATACTCACAGCATGAGCAATGAAAGAAAAAATACATAACTGGGACTTCCTCAACATAAAAAAAAATGCTCCTCAAAGGAGTTTGTTAGAAAGTGGAAAGGCATCACATTCAATGGGAGATAGTATTTGATAACCATTTATACAAAAAGGACCTAATACCCAGAGTATATAAAGAAATCCTACATTTCAAAAATAAAAACACACAAAAAAACATTTCAAAAAGTGGCAAGAGATATGAATAGACACTTCTCCAAAGAAGAAATGCAAATTTCTGGAAAGCACATGTAAAGATGCTCAGCATCACTAGCTATGCAGGAAATGGAAAACAAATCTACAATGAAATATCATCTTACAAGTATTATGCTGGCAGCTATTAAAAAAGAATAATGTGTTGGAGAGGATGTGGAGGAAAGGGAACACTCACTCACAGCTGGGGGAATATCTAATAGTTCAGCCATCATGGAGCTCCGTTCGGTGGTTGCTTAGGAAGCTAACTATAGAATAGCCATATCATTTAGCAATCCTAGTTATCAGTGTATACCCAGAAGATTTGAAATCAGGATTTTATATATATATATATATATATATATATATATATATGCACACCAATGTTCATAGCAGTATTATTTGCTTTGCCAAAATTTGGAACCAGTTCAAGTGTCCATCAACAGATGAAGTAATTAACGAATTGTGGTATATACATACAATCAAATATTACTCAGGTGTAAGAAGGAATGCAGTATTAACACATGGGACAACATGGATAAATCTTGGAGACTTTATGTCAAGAGCAGTTAGCCAGTCAATAAAGGATAAATACCGAATGATCTAACTGATATGACTTAAGCAAATTGAGGAGTCTCAATGAGAGAAAATTTGGAAGAAAGGTTATCAGGAAAGAGAAAGAGATTAGAGCATGATGAGCCAATGCTCAATATGGGGAAAATCTATGATAAGGTGGAAGGAGGTGTTTGGGAAGTATATGGCAATGATAATGTTTGACTGATGAGATTAAGTTGGATGATGCTGGAATGTGAGAGGGTGGAGAGTGGGGGGTTTGCATTGTACTATACATGGATCTGTGTGGAAGGTGGGCAGAAGGAGCAGGTGAATTCTGGGGATTTGTAGGTCTGTGGTTAAAACTACAATGGCAGGATGTTCTGACAAATTTGACAAGGGAGGTTTACAGGTGCAGGGCAGAGGTAGTCCGGGGATATGTGTGATAGAACACACATGAGCAAGCTTCAATGGAAAACAAAAGTGTTCATGTTGTCGTAGTGTGTTATATCAGTGGGTGGAGACACAAATAAAAAAAATTAAACTCCCATCTTGAGGAGTCCTGCTATTTTCTCAATTAGAATGTCAAGTATCTCTTGTGAACATGGACAGTGCCTAAGAAAAGAAAACAGATCAATATGTCAAGTCTCTAGTTTTATCGCATGTAAATATGAACGTTATGCATAAAAATTTGAAACTTAGTAGTTACCATAGTTTCTGAAGATAAGGGTAGGGAAGAATAGAAAAGATGGAACATAGGGCACTTTTCAGGCATTAGAATTGTTCCGCATGGTTTTGCAATGACAGAGTAGGCCATTTTAAGTTTTGTCACAACTTATAAAATGTACCATGCAAAATACAAACCATTTTGTAAACCATTGACCATGGTTAGTAACAATGCTACAATATTTGTAAATCAATTGTAAAATTGTACCATACACATGTCAAATGTTATTCAAAGGGGAAAGAGAATGATACAGGAGGAGGAATTTGATTATATGGGAGTCCGCTATGTTTTCTTTGTGACTTTTTTGTATCTTAAAGCTTCTTTGAAGATAAAGGGAAAAAAAAATCAATGGGGAACATGAGGAGGTAATTTTATCTGTACATAAAAGAAACCAGATTCATGGTGATGAAAGTCATATTGACTTTTATTAAATTTCACTTTATTATTTTATTTTTACTTTTATTTTTTATTTTTTTAAATTGTATTTTAAGTTACTCATTGTTATTATTTTATTTATTTATTTATTTATTTATTTATTTATTTATTTATTTATTGCCTTTGTTTTGGGGGAAGGTTTGGAACACAGAAGGGTCACATCTGTAGCAGGTGAGGATCACCAGTGCATGGTGTCAGTGATGGGAGAATGTGTGGGAGAGGTTACCCTGGAGCATTCCTCTATGTCATATGTATATGTTCATGTGATCATGGGGCATGGTCTTGCTGAGTGGAAACCCACACAATAACCAAAATTATATTGAATTCACATCCTGCAACGTCCTGATATATTCTCTTATAGAGAGGCAAGAATCGCTTATTTCATGAGCAGTTCCTACAAAGGAGAACAGACCATTATGCTGGGTCCTTCTTATTGATAATTGTAGTTCTGTACCTTTTCTGGTGAATTGAAACTAATCTAACATTATATATTGCCCAAGAGTTACTTCCTGAAAGCCCCTTTGTTGCACCAATGTGCCCTCTCTCTAAGTGAAACTCAGCATATAAATTCACTACCTTTCCCTGGCAGGGATATGACTCCTGGGGATTAATTTTCCTGGCCCCAAGGGATTATAACAAGGGCCAACTAATGATGCTTTTGGAAAAAGATGTGAACCAAAATGGGGAAATTTTAAATACACATGATTTTTTATTGATAAAAAATTTCAAAGTGAGTTGAGAGGTTATTCCAGAGATCATACTTATTCAAGTCTCAGCAGGATCTCTTGCCTACACATAACTCTTCTGTCCTTTTTATTTTAATCTTTAATTAGCACTATACCCATTAAATGTAAGTCCCAGAGACTTATATATTTCATCTATTCATATGATAGTTAAGCCCTGAATCTCAGCAGAGTGGCAGTCAACACCTACTCTCCAGTTCATCAGACTTACCCAGGACAATTAACAAAAGGATAATGTTGGACAATGCCCATCCCCCCCCAAAAAAAAACAAGAGTATCTACAACTGCAGGCAAAACTGTTCCATCCATCTGCCCAATGGGATCTAAGCCCCCTCTCAATTGGAACCATAGTGGGCATCAACATCACAAAATCCTCAAAATTGAGGAAAGAACAAACATCAGAGGTGAATGCAATTATGGACTTAAGTAGAGTTATTAATTTTCTAGTAATGGATGAAATTGTAACATTGATGAAAAAAAAAGGAGTGGTCACCAGAGGATCTGAGGGGAGGGAGATGGAAGAATAGTTGTTACATGGGGCATTGTTTGGACATTGGAATTATTCTGAATGACATTGCAATGACAGATACAGGCCATTATATATTTTGTCAAAACCTATAAAATTGTGTGGGTCAAAGTGTAAACTATAATGTAGACTATAGATCATGGATGGCAGGATTTCTTCAGTATGTGTCCATCAATTTTAACAAATATACCACAGTAATGAAAGATGTTGCTAATGGATGAAGCACATGAGGGGGAGCAGACGTGTATATGGGAATCCCCTATATTTTTGATGTAACATTTATGTAATCTAAAGCTTCTTTAAAAATAAAAAAATGAATTAGTATGCCTTCCTTGCCTTTGCTGCAAAATATTACAATATTAATATTACCTAAAATCTATAAGTTAAATGAATTATAATTTTCCCACATATCAACATATTCTTAAAATTTTGTAAAAGAAAATGTTTATATGTATAGTAATATCTGTAATCTTCATCCACCACCAAAATCGTGGTTATACAGTCCCTAGATTCTTCTCTAGTGTCTGTCCAATTGACATTTACATCCACAGACTACCTCTTTCAGTGAAAATCACATTTATAAATTAGTAGTGTTGCTTATACTCACTATGTTGTGTTCCCATCAAATTAATTCATTGCCTCACTTTTAAAATAAATTTTATTAAAAATTCTACATTCATTAACAGGACTCCCATCCTCAACCCTCATTTTTATCTCATGGTAATCTATCCTCTAGAGTTTACCTCCTTGAGTTTCCTCATCGTATTTAGCTCATATTAGTGGAGCCACACAATATTTGTCCTTTTATGTCCATTTTATTTCACTAAACATAATATCCACAGGGTACATTGATGTTGTATATGTCTCAGTTTCATTTTTTTCTTACAGGTGACTAATATTCCATTGTTTGTAAGTACCACTTTTTTTGAAATCCATTCATAGGTTGATGGATGTTTTGCCTGGATCCATATTTTAACATTTGTGAATAATGCTGCTATGAGCATAGGTGTGCAAGTTTTACTTCTTATCCTTGCTTTCATTTCTTCTAAATATATTCTTAATAACAGGACTGGTGGATTATATGGCAGTTAGGTATTCAGCTTCTTAAGTTACTGCCAAGTGTATTCTAGAGAGGTTGCATCATTTTACTTTTCCTTGCACAGTGAGTGTTCCTATTTCTCCACATGCTTTCCAGCACTTGTAACTTTCTGTAATTTTTTTTTTTTAATATTGGCTATTCTATAAAGTGTGGAATGGTATCTCATTGTAATTTTGATTTGCATTTCCCTAGAAGCTGATGATGTTGAATATTTTTTCAGGAGCTTTGTGGCAATTTTTATCTTCTCTTTGGAAAAATGTTTATTCAAGACTCTGACAATTTTTTAAATTGGGTTGCTTATCTTTTTTAAAATCAATTTTATTGATAAATGTTAATAAAGCATAAAATTCATCCATGGTGTACAATCAATGGTATTTGCTATAATCACATAATTTGCCTTCATCACTTCAATCATTTTTAGAGCATTTTCATTATTTCAATAATAAACATAATATAAAAAATCAGAAAGCAAACAAGAAAATCCCTCACCTCTCAATCTCTCAATGCTTCCCTCATTGTACTTAGCTGCTGTTTCTGGCTATTCTATCCTAATTATATAATAAAAGGCTTTTAGTATAATCAAAATGTTGTGCATTCATCATCTTAAAAATTCCATTACAATTTCATTTCTCCAAAAATAATTTGTATTTTTATTGTTGAGTTGTATAATCTCTTTATATATCATGGATATCAACCTTTACCCATTATGTGTTTTCCAGATATTTTCTCCCATTGAGTATGCTTTTTAAATTTTTTGACAAAGTATTTTGAAGAACTAAAGTGTTTAGTTATCAGGAGGCTCTGTTTTTATATTTTTTCTTTCCATTTATATATATTTCCAACTTTGACCCATTTTGAGTTAATTTATATATAAGTTGTGAGATAGAGGTCTTTTTTCTTTTCTTATCTTTCTTTCTTTTTTGGATATAGATATCCAGTTGTCCTGAACCATTTGTTTAATAGACTGTTCTGGTAGGGTAGGCTTAATACCCTTGTCAAAACTCACTTGACCTTAGATGTAAGGGTACATTATTGTGTTCTTGATTCAGTTTCATTTGTTAATATGTCTATCTTTATGCCAGTACCATGCTGTTTTTATCACTGTAGATAGGTACCATGAGCTAAATTGAGAGTCTCCACACTTCATTTTTCTTTTTAGAGACATTTTTGCTGTATGGGTTCCCTTAACCTTCCAAATAAAATTAAGAAATGGCATTTCCATTCCTGCAAAAATAGGATTTTGGGCATTTATTGGGATTTAATTGAATCTGTAAATCAGTTTCAGTAGACTTTATTTATTTATTTATTTTTAAATAAAAATATTTTAAGCTGTATTTAACAGGTTAATTAAAAAAATGATAAAACATACAAGGCATAGTGAACATGACTGCCTGTTTACCAAATCACAGATATAAAGAATGCATAGGTAACGGAAGTGTCACTACAATATCTGATAAAACATTGGCATCCTTTGCAGACAAATACACACATATTTTCATACATACTTTTTGGCCATGGCAGAAAGTGTCTGAGCATAATGTTTAACATAATTAATTTCACAAAATCAATTTGCATTTAGTATGCAAAGCTATTTTCAAAACAAAATTATCTGCAGTAAAGTGTTCAATACATAAAAGGCCTATCATTCATCTTAATGTATCTTATAATTGCATATATAAATCAGTTTGCTACTTAAAGCTAGCTCAGTATTCTTGATCGTGAAAACCAACATACATATGCCTTTTAAAAAATGAACAGAGGGTTCTGGTAGAGATTCCCAATATAAAAGCGAATTATATAAAAGTGAATTATTTCAGAATTCTGAAGTTGGTCACGTTAAAACTTTTCACTGTAGAAATCAAGATGAAAGATCATGAATGAATTTTGAACAGCTTTTCAAAGGGCAGAGTAAGGATTTTCTTAATGCAAACATTTCCTATTATGGCATTGGTTCTCAGAAAGAAGTTGGTGAGAAGTAGACTGCATTTTCAAAGTGGCATTTTTGTCATAACACTAGAGTGCTAGCAAACAATTCCAATTCTGTTCCCTCCAACCCCAAATGAACTGTGAGAGGGAGCAGCAGGCAGGAACACAGCTACTCATTCCCTCATGTTCTCTGGTAGCTAAGTGCCATGAGTTAGGAATCTCTCTACCACAAGACTTTAAATCTTACCAATATTTCATCTTCCAATCTATGAACATTGAATGTCCTTCCATATATTTACCTCTTCCTCAGTTTCTTTTAGCAAATTTTGTACTTTTCTGAATATATGTCCTTCATATAGTTGGTTAAGTTTATTCCTAAATATTTCATTTTTTTAGTCACTTTAAAATGAATTTTTATTCTGACCTCCCTTCAGGTTTCTCATATGTAGTGTATAGAAATGTCACTGATTTTTGTGTATTAAACTTGTATCCTGCCACTTTGATGTACTTCTCTATTAATTATACTAGATTTTTGGCATTTTCTAGATATAGAATCAAATCATCAGCAAATAGTGAAATTGTACTTCTTCCTTTCCTATTTGGGTGTCTTTTAATTATTTTTCTTACCTAATTGTTCTAGATAAAATTTCACCACAATTTTGAATATCAGTGGTGACACTGGGCATCCTGTCTTTTTCCTAATCTCATTAGAGATTCTTTCAGTCTTTCACCATTGAGTAGAGTGTTAGCTGTGTGTTTTTCTGAAATACACTTTTCTATACTGTGTTAACTTCTTTCAATTCCCATATTTTTGAGTGTGGTTGTTTTTTTTTTGTTTTGTTTTGTTTGGTTTGTTTTGTTTTTGTTTTAATCAAGAAAGGATGCTGTGCTTTGTCAAATGCCTTTTCTTCATCAATCAAGGTGACCAGGTGATTTTCTTCTTTAATCGATCTCATTTATAACTATAATTGATTTTCTTCTGTAGAATCACCCTGTATGTCTGGGATAAACCTATTTGATTGTTGTGTATAATTCTTTTATGGTGTTTTTGGATTCAGATTTGTTTACAAGTGTTTTGTTGAGTTTTTTGCATGTATATTTACTAGAAAAATGATCTGTAATTTTCTTTTTTATAGTATCTTTTCCTGTTTGGGTATTAGGGTGATGTTGACTTCATAGAATGAGTTTAGAATCATTCCTCTCTTTTCAATTTTTGGAAGAGTTTGAGCAGGATTGGTATTATATTGACTTTGAATGACTGGTTGATTTCACCTATAAATCTACCTGGTCCTGTGTTTTTCATTTGGTGATAGTGTTGATGATGTTTCAATCTCTTTACCTGTGGTTAGTTTGATGAGGTCTGTTTCTTGTAGGGTCAGCATGGGTTTTTCATGTGTTTCTTGGAATTTGGCCGTTTTGTCTATATTGTCTACTTTCTTGGTGTACAGTTTTTCATAGAAACCTCTTAAGAGATCTCTTATTTCTGCAGGATCAGTGGTAATGCCTTCCTTTCATTTCTGATATTTTATTTGCAACTTCTTTCCTTTTTTTTCAGTCTTGCCGAGAACCATGTAGAAGATCGATTTTGTTGATCTCAATGAACCAAATATTGTTTTTTAGGGATTCTCTGTAGTTTTTTCTCTCAATTTCATTTCTATCTGTTTTGATCTTTGTTGTCTCTTTCTTTCAGCTTCAATGAGTAGTGTACTGTTCTTTTTATTGTGCCTTGAGAAGTGCAATTATGTCTTCAATTTAAGCTTTCTTCTTTTTTAATGTAAGCTTTGAGGCCTATACATTTCTTACTCAGTATTGCATTTGCTCTATCCCATAGAATTTGATATGCTGTTTCCTTTTTTACTATATTTTTATTTTTTTTAAATACTTAGATTACATAAATATTACATTAAAATATAGGGGATTCCCATATGCCTTGCTCTCTACATCTCACATATTTTCCCACATTAACAACATCTTTCATTAGTGCTCCAAATTGTTTTCAATTGTAGTGAATGTTGTTTTCTTATGTCCATTTATCTGAAGATACTTGCTGATCTCTCTTGTAATCTCTTCTTTGACCCACTCATTAACTGAGTGTTTTGTTTAGTATCCATATATTTGTAAAATTTCCCTTTTACTGTCCATTGTTTTTCAGCTGCAATGAATTATGATCAGAAAAATTGCTTTAATACTTTCAATCTTTTTAAATTTATTGAGTCCTGTCTTATGACCCAGTTCTTTCCTGGAGAAAGATCCATGAGTACTTGAATAAAATGAATATCCTATTGTTTTTAAGTTCAATCTTCTATAAACATCTGTTAGGTCTACTTGACTTATATTATTCAGTTCTTTGTTTCTGTATTTATCCTCTCTCTAGATGTTATATCTAATGCTGAGAATGGTATACTGTAGTCTCCAAATATTATTGTAGGGATATCTATTCCTCCCTTCAGTTTTCCCATTAAGTGCCTCATGTAACCCAGGTTAGGTGCAAGAATATTTATTGCAGTTATTTCTTTTCGGTGAATTGCCCATTTTATTATTATATATTGAACTTCTTCATCTCTTATAAGAATTATTCATTTAAAATTTATTATTTCTGATATCAGTGTCACTACTTCATATTTACTATTTGGGTGGAATAACTTTTCCAAACTTTGCAATTTCAACCAAAAGGTGTCCTTAATATCTGAGGTTATGTCTTGTAGAGAGCATATAGATACCTCATTATTTTTAATCCATTCTGTCATTCTATGTCTTCTGATTGATGAATTCAATTATTACTATGAAGTCATTACTTCATACATTTTATCCTTTGGCTTTCTGTTGTCATATCTTATCATTTTCTATTTTTTAGCTCTTATATTACACTTACTTATAATCTTCATTTGTACATTCTTCTTGAAATCTTTTGCCTTTGTCATTTCCCATCAGCAATAGCAAACATTTAATACCTATTTTAAACCTGATCTTTTGGTAACATACTCTAGAATTTTTGTTTGTATGTGCAGACTTTAACTCATCCTAATTATTGAAGGACACTTATTTTTGGATAAAGAATTCTTGGCTGACAATTTTTCACTTTTAGTACCTTAAATACATCACAATACATTTTTTCCTGCCTCCATTGTTTCCTATGAGATATAGGCACTTAATCTTATTGAGGTTCACTTGTATGTAAAGTATTACTTTTCTTTTGCTGCTTCCAGAATCCTCTCTTTTCTTCTGGAATTTGTCATTCTGTATAGAAAGTGTCTCAGTGTAGGTCCATTCAGATTTATTTTGTTTGCTGTGTGTTGTCCTTGTGGATATTGTTATTTAGGCCTTTCATAAAGGTTGGGAAGTTTTTGGCCAGTGTTTCCTCATAAAAATTTTCTGCCCCTTTCCATTCTCTTTCCCTTCTGGGACACTGATAATGCAAATGTTTGTGCACTACTTGTTGTCATTCATTTTCTGGAGACCATGGTACATTTATTCCATTCTTTCCTCTTTCTCTTCTCCTGTCTTTTTAAGTGCAGATGATTGGTCCCTGACTTCTCTAATTCTGTATTCCATGGATTCAAATCTACTGTTATATGCTTCTAATATATCTCTCCTGGGATAGCTACTTCATTTGTCTGCTTGTTCTCATCTCATGATGTCCTCTCATTGTGTCTGCTCATTGTGTCCACTACTTGTGTCCACTCATTCTGTCTGCTCATTTTGTCTCCTTGTCTTATTTAGGAGGCATTGGTAACCAAACCTGGGAACTGCAGTGTGGGAGTTACGTGCCCAACCACTTAAGCCACATTTGCTCTTTGCTTATTTTGTCTGTCCATTGTGTCTGTTTTTTTTTTTTTAATAAACTTGTTGCATCAGCATGTCACATCAGCTAATTGTGTCTGCTCATCTTCTTTAGTAGTCACCAGTAACTGAAATGTAGGAGGTGATGCTCAAATAATTGAGCAAAAAGCTCTCCCCATCTAATATATTTATAGTTTCATATGTTGGAGTTTCATTCCTATAAGCTCTGTTACTGTTTCTTTAAGCATTCAAATTATTGTTTATACTTACCTGGTGTCTTAATATCCTTTATCTGTCTGTTCAAATTTTCCTTCAACTCTTTTATTTGATTTATGAGATTTGCATGATTTGCATGGATTAATTGCCTAATCAGCTAATCAAAGTCTATGTCTAATCATTGATTATTTGTCTAATCCTGTGTCTCACCAAGTTTTTTAGTATGTTCTTTGGCTGGGCCATATATTTCTGTTTCTTAGTATGGAATTTAAATTTTGTTGATGTTTAGACATCTGAATATATTGGTGAATTTACTCTGATCATCAATATTTCTCTCTTGGCAAGTAATTTTGTTTCACATGTCTTCTTTGATTTTTGGTTCAACTTATTCTAAGTCTTTAAAATTGACCTGATTAAGCAATCAAGATAGGGGCAGTGACTTAGTAATGGGGTATAGATCTCCTCCATGTGGTCTGGGACAAGAGACTCCTGAAAGGGATTTTTCTCCTTGTAGTTTCCCAGCCAGCCAGTAGATGATGTTTATCAGAAAATCTTTCCATGGACGTGTCTTTTTCATCTTCCACCTGTGCATTATTCGGATCTGGCCAGAGTTGAGATCCAAAGCTGACTCTGTTGGCCAAATTCAGTGAAAAGCAACCTCTCTAAACACCCCAGTGCTCCCTTCCTCTTCCCAGGAAGGAAAATGTCTGTTCCCCACTCAATTAGCTGCATTTAGCCATGGGTTTTATCCAGGCTATTAACCATGAAGGGGAATGATGGTTGTCTTTCCCAGCCACAGGGATTAGCAGTGCATCCTTTTAGTTTTGCCTTTTTCTTCATTTCTCTCTCCCTAACCCCTCTAAAAGATGCAGAACACTCTCCTGGTCTGCAGATACCCAAAGCAGCTCCTTCGGACAGCTTTTTAACTTCCACCATTGTTTTTGTTGGGAACTTGATCCCTGACTACCTCCTCTGATGACATCTTCCCAGAGGTCTCTAACATTACAATTTTATTCCATGAAATTCATGTGTGGAGTTGTGCATTGATGAGTGCAAGCATGCATATGTGTTAGTGTCATTAAGAGTATTCATAGATACATGCTATAAAAATGCAATCAAGTAAATGTAAAAATCCTGAATAGAAAATTATCAAACTAGAAGCCTATATGGAGTATACTATATTATAATTTGAAGCCACCTGCTCTGAGATAATGTTAATGTTTCTTCTATCAAAACCTTCAAAAACATGCAGTTCTTATGCTATGATATATATTTCAAAAATAGAGTATAGAATAGAAAACAGGCAAGTTATTAATAGTAATTGTAAAAATTATATCTCTGTGATACAATCTTCTGCTAATTCTTATAATGATTATGATAAAAGTTTATAGATACAATAATAATAGAAAGTGTTGCTGTAAGGATGAAATAATATATTTAAGAAAAATATTTAGACTAATGTTTGATAATAAAGTAGTAGCCTTTTAAGTGGTTTAAGAAAAATTATTGAAATATTTATAAATATTGCATAGTATTAACTTTGGAAAAATCTTACTTATGAATATCATTCAATGTCAGAAATAACATACAAGAAAAGGAATTCTATCAGTAGATGGAATAATTCAACACTTATAAACATATATTTTTATTGGGACCACGTTATTCAGTATGGGAGCATTTGAGAAAGGGGCAGATATTGATTCTATTCTGAAGGCGCAACCAACGGTATTTGTGAATTGGATAAGAGATGCTAGAGAAAAGAAAAGATAATGATAATACTAAATTAGAGAAAAACTACAATAAAATACAATCAGGTGATGAATATTTTTTCATACAAATGAATAGAAGTTCTTAAAAAGAAAAATATGCAAACTTCTATGTTATAGAAAAGAGAAAAAGGTCCATAACATGATAACTTTCATAGCTATATTAAATACATCTATTAATATCTCCCATCAATCTCATCAACATGTTAAATGCCAAGTAACATGCATCTTACATAGTATTTTACTGGAAGTATAACATGCTAAGTAATACCAGAACCTAATGTGTATTAATGTTGGAAATTGAGCATGTTACAACCATTCGATTTTAATACAAACAATGTAGAGCAATCTTAGGCTCAATTGAAAAATCATATGAACTAAAAATAAAGTTTAGGAAATATAGTGAACCATGATTAATATAGAATTAGAAATTCTAATATTTCTATAAAATCAGAAAATCAGTAAAATTTGTACTTTTCCTCAATATAAATTCATCAAGGAATTTGCATTTTTCCTGAAGTCCTCCTGTGGGAGCAGGTAAATGTATCATATTCCTAGATGGCAAAACAAAATAGAGTAGATATTTTAAGTCTTACACAAATATTCTATAAGCATTGTGGTCTTTGATTCAAATGAAATATTTTAAGTTTCATTTTGCAGATATTACTGGGAATATGATATATTTGATTTGGAAAAATAAAAGGATGACAATAGCTCAAAATTCTTTAAAGGGTTATGGAAATTTCAAGCATGTAAAAAAAGTGAGGGATTATCATCCATCTGTCACACAGCATCAACAATTGTCAATGCAAGACAAATATTGCTCAATATATCCCTGTCTTCTCTCCAAAGATGTATATTTAAAGTGAACCCCACCCAATCTATCCTTTCATCAGTAACAACTTCAGAACATATCTCTGACAATATGGATTATTTTTCAAATGTAAACACTTAATCATTATAAAATTTAAAACTAACAATAATTCTTTAATGTCATCAATTAACAGTGTAACACTTCAGTGAATGCCATTTCATATATTTAAAAAGCAGAAAATAAAAGTTTTATTCTTATTTATAAGTGAACATGCTTTTAAGTCTTTAAAATTCTCTATTATTCCAATTCCTTATATAATTGTTATTTATTTGTGAAAAGCTGGGCCTACAAAATAACATGTTCTGGATTCTGTGAATTCATCTCTATGCTGTCATGAATATACTTTTCTTGACTTATCATTACTGTAGATTATTATGCCTGAAGAAGTAAAAACACCTATTTGTACTAACTGCTTGATGTCTAAATGCACTATGAAATGCTTCTGTGAGTGAAAGATTATTGCCCTTATATAGGAAAAGAATTTAGAGTGCAAAATGGACAAATGTAAGTTTAATATATTATGAGGTTAACAAAAATGTTGACAACTATTTATTATTAAAATCACATCCAGGACAATTGGCTAGACAATTGGAGGACAAAAGAAAATCAGATTTTTCACCTCACACCAAACATTAATAAATAATAAAATGTGTTAATTATTGAAATGTATATAATTAAATTATAAAAGTACTAGAAAAATAAAGTTGTGATTTTTTTGTTTTCTTATTTCCTGGATTATGGGAGAGAGTTTATTTTTCTTAATATAACACCAATTAGAAATGATACCAAACAGTTTACCTTAGATAATTAAAAAAAAAAAAAACTTTCTAAGGAAAGTAGAAAAATAATCATTGTTGAAAATGTGACAGAATATAAATATGTGAAAAATAATTCACAATAATATACATTCATATTACATAAAGAAACCTGAAAATCATCATAAAAATAGGAAAAAATGAGAAGTATACACATCAAGAAATTACAAAAGAAATTTATAAGATTAATAAATTTATGGAAGTCATTTAATTTAATTTTTAATCAATTTTAAATGGTAAATAAAGTGAGAAATCATCATTTTGCCAGATGGCTTAATAAATATTGGAGGATTTACAAGTACTTAGCAATAAGAATGGTCCAATAGAAAGCAGACACTTTAACATTTGGTAGAAAAATATATATTTTAATTATTTTCGATGATCTATTTTAGAATTGTAAATATTTGAATATATGTTGGAGGAAATACATGTTGAAATTAATACAATGAAATAGATATTTAACAGAATTTTTTTTCAATCCATCTTAGAAATTTTTTTGAAAAAAGAAAAAGTGTAATAAATTCCAATGGCATTAAATATCCATCTGTCAGGGATTTGAAGACAATATTAACTTTGAAAGACAGAACATTTATATTTAGTTATCTAGAAAAAAGTCTATGAAATATTACAAATAAGAATGAATACATGGTATGTTCATCATTTTAATATTTCATTAGCATAAAACAAGGGGAATTTATTTCAACTTAATTTCATTTCTGAACTATATAACATTTTTAAAACAATGCATTTTTCTATAATGAATCATATGTGTGCAAGAAATTAATTTTGAACATTGATATGCTTTTAACCATATATGCTGTCATTAATTAGAGTTTTCCTTCAAAGTAATGTCCAAAATTGCATGCTTTAAAATGAGGGGATATCTAACACTTTAAGCAACCTATTTTTATTTTGAAAATGAACAAGATTTCTTTACACAGTACACTATTAATTTTTGTTTATAATGAGTAATAATCATTTTCTTTAATTGAAAATGTAGTACATCATAAAAGGAAATATATGTATATATGAACAGTTTGGTGGCAGAACAGGCAATGTACAATGTAAAATGAACTTAACCAAATACATGATTTTTCAGAAATGCTTGCCAGTATTACAACAATATTTTCATTACCAGAGTTGAACAATCCATATGCAGGAAAAACCAATATTATTAGGAAAAATAAGAATACATAGGGGTGAATACAATCATAACTTTATTCAGTTGAAATAGTTGGTATGGTCCTGTGATTATTTGAACTGAGCCTTCTAAATCAATTTAATGTGTTATCCAAAGAGTGACCCAGTGTGCCTTGTTTTCTCTTCTTATAGCAAGAGAATGTAACCAAATGACAATTTTTTAAATATTTGAATAGAAGGATAAAGAACAACTCCAGCTCCCAGGGGGCTATAGTAGACTGACCCGTAGAAACCTATCTCTCTGCTATGACATACTGAGATAACTAATTTAATATTAAAGTTTTTATTGTTTGGTAGAAGATTTCAGGTTTTGTGATTGTGCTTAACATTTCGTATTTTCCATTTTCTTTTCATCCATGTATTTCATACACTGCTATGATCCGTGGTGATTGAACTTTTTTTTTTCCTTTTTTAAAAAATAAGGAAATACTGTGTGTGGTACACACACACATACACACACATGGCATTTTAGGAGGCTTACATTCCTCTCAGTAACATTTTAAACATGTCTGACTATATTCCTAAGTACCCAATCAGAAAATAAGGCTTTTTAAAATATATAATAAACTTTATTTTTAAAGAGGTTTGAGATTACAAAAAAAGTTACAATGAAAGTCTAATGGATTCCCATCTACCTCCTCCCTCCTCCACAACATTCCCTATTTTTTTAAATGTATGAGTATAATTTGATATGATGTATCTGTAAAAGACATTCATTAAAAAATGCATATAGAAAAAATGACTCACTTGTGATAAGGACCAACCTACCTACAGTAATAATCAAAAAAATTAAAACCATCATTGTGACATTTATCAGTACTTCACACATCTAACAAATACAGAAAGAGGCAACTAACATTGTTATAACTTCTTTAAAGCCAAAATCTTAAGCAAAAATCAGAATTAAGAGAAACTTCCAAATGTTCACATTTGCATGCATTTTTGGTTGAACTTTCAAAGATTGCACATATAACAAAACCACAACTTCAAATCAAAATGAATATTATAAACATTTAAGCCTTGTGATAAACTTTCTCTACAGAAGCAAGGAAAACAGAGTGAGCAGTAACAGCAGTATATATCTAGGAAAGAAAACAATCACTTATTTCCTTTGTCATAAAACAAAACTCAATGAGTCAACATTTTAATAACATTGACCAAGATATTTATTATTCAAATATTTTCTTTTAAAGTTGTGTCTTTAAAATGTATCCATCCATATATTTGGATTAAATTAAATTTATACATCATAAACATTTTGCTCAGAATTCTATTTTTAAATATAAACCATAATTTATCAAAGCATAGTGCAAATACTATACAATAATGCTACTACCATTTAGATTTATATGCTTCATCTGAAAAACTTATCTTACAAATAGTAGTTTTGCCCTGTTTCTCCAGAATAAATATCCCTATAACTAAACTTTAAATGATAATTCATGCTCTGCATTTTCTTTCATTGGGCTTTGATAAAAACAGAGCCATCTGGTGCTGGAGCACCATCTTCCCTTTCAGTTACAGGCTCTACAGTCCCAGAAGCAGACACAATAACCACTGTTTATTTGTAGAGATTGTCTTCTGATTCTCAGCAATAGTTACACAAACAGAAGCAACCTCATCTCTTTCAAAGACATAGCCCAGACTTTGGTGAGAAATATGTTACATTTGCTGATGATTGACTCTTTTTAATACTCTGTGCCACTTTCTGCTGCTCCTGGAGTGTTCTTGCCCAAGAAAAGTCTTTTTTAACCCATTATTTCAGGTTTTATTGAATAGATGTGAAGACCTACTTGAAATCTTCGAATTTCTTCATCCATTTTGTCCGTCAGCTCTTTGTTGTTATATTGTCTATTGTCTGTCTAATTGTTTACCCTCCCTAGCAATCTTCATTTTTAAACTCTTCTCCAAATCTCTCTAGTTTATTCCTTTCAGGCTGCAGCATATCCTTTAGTATCTCTTGCAAATCTCGTCCATTGGTAGCATTCTGTCAGTTTTTGTTTGTGAAGACCTTGAACTCACCTTCATTTTGAAGGACGTTTTTGCTGAATACAGAATTCTTGGCTGGCAGGTTTTCTCTTTCAGTACATTACATACATCATACCACTTTCTTTTCTCTTCCTTGGTTTCTGATGTGAGGTTAACACTTAATCTTATTGAGTTTGCCTTTCTGTTCTACTGTCTTTTCCAGTTCAGATATTCTTTTTTGAAATCACTAATTCTGGCCTCAAGCAATTCAATTCTCCTCTTATGTGCCTTTACTATATTTTTAATCTCATCAATCTTGACTTTAATCCCCCTAAGATCTGTTACTTTTATTTTTTTTAACTCTTTGATTTAAGAGAGTTATATGACTATCATTGATTAATTGTAATATATCCTGTATCTCTTCAGGATATTTAGATTACTCTTTTGCTTCTGCCATATCTTCTTTTTTCCTAGTATGGCTTATAATTTTTGGCTGATGTCTAGGCATTTGAATATGTTGTTGTATTTACACTGACAGCTAATTTCTTTCTCTTGCCTATTGTTTTTTTTTTTTCAACAGTTCATATTTGATATTTGATTCAATTTATTCTCAGTTTTTAAAATTGCCCAGCTTAAGGTTTTAAAATCAGTATAGGGACTCACAAGTGAAATTTAAATTTTCTCCCAGGGATTGGATACAAAGAGTGTGAAGTTTTTGTCCATACAGTTTTCAGACTGGACAGTAGATGGTGCTAATCAGTGTACCTTTCCATGGAGGTGTTTTAGTCTTGGCTTTCCTGTATTACTGTATTGAATCTTCAGGTCAGATATTCTAAATGGGCTCGACTGGCCTAATTCACTGATGAAAAGCACCCAAGCCTCTCTTCCCTTTCTGCTTGAAACAGCTGATGGTGAGGAAAATGTCTGCTCCTCTCTCAGTAAGCCAGGGTATTTAACCCAGCTTAATATCTGGAGGTGGGGAAAGGGAGCCCTTCTCAGCTGCCACAGATGCTTGGTAACTCATGTTTGTCTTTTCAGTTTCTTCAACTCTCTGTCCCTCACCCTCTTGGGAGTTGTGTAACACTGTCCTGGTCTGATGACCCCCAAAGCAGGTCTTTGAACAGCTTTTGGCACTTTCTCCATTATTCCTGTGAAAACATTCCGCTCTGGCTGTTAGTTCATTGTCATCTTCACACAGTCTTCAAAAATAATGCTTTTAAATCTAATTTGTATTGTTTTCTGTGATTGGATATTAGTCTGGAAATCAGTAAATCTCTGAATTTTGACTAGGTTTCAAAATATCCTGAACTCCTGTTAAACAAGAGAATTGCTTTCCCCTACTGACAAATCTAAATTCTTGTAATCCAGACTTTTCGATTCACCTTGATTTCATCCTCATGTGTCCACAGCAAATGTTATATTTTGTTATTTTTTAATTTTTTAAACAATTCTGTTGTTTTAATATGTTCAAACATGATGTGAATTTATTCCCTTTCTGAATTATTTAACTTTATTAATAAGAAGTTTTAGATTACATAAAAGTTACTTAAAAAATACAGGGGATTCCCATATACCCCATCCCTTGTCACATTTTCCCCTATTAATACATCTTACATTGTCATGGTACATTTTTTACAAATGATGAACAGATATTGAAAAATCATCATGAAGGAAAATTGAAAAAATATAGTCTATAATTTACATTATGTTTTACACTTTGCGTTGTACAATATTACAGGTTTTGACAAAATATATAATGGATTGTATCCATCTTTGAAATGTCATGCAGAACAATTCCAATACCTTAAAAATCCCTATGTTCCCACTATGTTATCCTCCCCTTCCCCTCACAGCCTCTGGTCACCATTATCTTTATAACAACATTACAAGTTCCTCTGTTACGATAATAATAGTAAGTCTACTTTGGCCTGTGTTTCTATTTCTCCCCTACATTTGCTCAATCATAAGGTTTTTGTTATGCTGATTTCTGCTTTGTATCAGATGGAGAGGAAGCTTAGATCTTATGCGGCAGTTGGAAGTAACTATTTGCTTGCAGTTGTAGATATTATTTGCTTTTTGGGATGAGGATTGTACATCATCAACATATTGTTAGTTGTCCTTGTTAAGTCTGATAAACTTGAGAACAGGTATTGGCTGCAACTCTGCTGATTTAGGATTCAAACAGATATAAACAGACTGAAGATTTAAGTCTCTGGAGCATATATTTTATGGGTATAGTGCTAATTATAGGTTTAAATAAAAGGGGTAGAAGAAACATATGTAGAAAAATTGTAAATGAGTCTAACTATGTTACCTTTAGGAAGTAGTTTATTATGTATTCCATGATAAGGCCCACTGACAGGGTGCTTATTTCATGAGGTGTGTGCCTTGCCTAAAGTGTCCAGATTTTTCTAGAGTCCTTGGGAGAACCCATTTTTGAGGCTTTCATTAGTGATGCAGTCAGTGACATCTGCCTGAGAAGTGCATAATTGCAATCTCTGGAATAATGTCCTGACACACCTTGAAATCTCTTAGCATAACAATTATTTTGAATTTAATTTTCCTCTCTAGGTCAATGAGTTTTTCCAAATGCATTGCTGGTCAATGCATGGTAATAATCCCTCAGTGCCTGGGATACTCATTGCCAGAAGTAATGCGGCATGCAGAGTGTAAGGTAGTGACTTTATTTGCATAGTTTGGCTTAGAGAGATGCCACATTTGAGTACAAAGGCTTTGTACAGGAAGCATCTCTTAGACAATAGATATTATTAGCCAAAGTTTCTATTTTACAAAGGTAAAGTTCAAAAGTACAAGCATTAATATAGAGGACTTGGTGTATTGGTCTGTTTGTTTTTTTTTTCCTCTTAACTTTATTTTTAAAGAAGATTAGGTTACAGAAATCTTACATTGGAAATATAGGGTATACCTGTATACCCTACACCTTCCCCCTGCCACATTTTCCCCTACTAATATCTTACATGATTTTGGTTCATTTGTTACAACTGAAGAACAAATATTGAAGCATTGCTACTAACCATGATCATTAGTTTACATTATGGTTACACTTTGCACCTTAAAGTTTTATATGGTCTATCAGAATATATAATGGTCTGTACCAATCATTTCAAAATCATGCAGAACATTTCCAAAGTCTAAAAATGACCTATTTTCCACTTATTCTTCCCTAACTGTCCCCTGAGAACCTATGGTAACTACTATCTTTCTATCAATTTTACAACTTCTTCTGTTTCTACAATATTAATAATTCTACTTTGCCTATGGATTATATCTTATGTTTTTTCTTTCCTCAATCTTGTGGCTTTTGGGGTGGTGATGTCTGCCCTCCTTCGCACTGAGAGGGAGCTCAGACCTTATAGGGAAGATGGAAGAAATTGTTTTGCTTGCAACTATAGATACTTTTTGTTTTTGGGATGAGCATTGTCCATTGTTATCATTTTGTTAGTCATCCTGTGGGAATTTGATGAACAGGAGGATAGGTATTGACTGCAAACCTGCTGAAATTCAGGAATGAACCAGCACATGAAAAGACCAAAGATTTAAGTCTCTTGGACATACATTTAATGGATATAGTGGTAATTATAGGTTCAAATAAAAAGTGTAGAAAACAATCATTAGGGAAATTGTAAATGAGTCTAACTCTGTCATATTGTGGACTTCAGTTATCATGTATTCCAAGGTAAGGCCAACCAATAGGGTGCTGATTTCATGGTTTTGTGTGCCTTGCTATAGTGTCAGGATGTTTCTAGATCCCTTGAGGCACACCTATTTCAGGCTTTGTTTACTGTGGCAGTTATTGAGATCTGCCTGAATGGTGCAGGCAGAATAATGACCACCTGAATCACTGAAATCTCTTAAAAGTAAAACTCATTTATTTATTTATTTTTCCTTTTTGGCCAAGGTGTTTTTCTAAATGCTTTGCTTGGTAATAGCCCTCAGTGCCAGAGAGGTTCATTCTTGGGAGCCATGTCCCATGACAGGAGAAAGTTGAGAGTTTATTTGATGAGTTTGGCTTAAAGAGGGGCCACATTAGAGTAACAAGGGGGTTTTCAAGAGGTAACTCTTAAGCAATAGATAGTATTAGGCTAAATTTCAATTTTAAAAGCATAAGATTCATAAGAATAAGCATTAATTTAGAGGACTTGGTATGTTGGTCTGTTTCCTTTTGTAGGCACTGACTATGTACTCTAGAAATTCTTGCCACTCTATGAAAGAACATAGCAGAAACTACATAGGATAGAAATTTAATATATTGTTGTTTATTGTGTGCATCTCACCCACTGAGATAACACCCCATGATGACATGAACACATTTGTATTTCATAGAAACATGCTCCATGTGCATCCTTCCTCACACATCCCCCACCACTCACATCCTGCACCAGTGACCCTCCCCTGCCATAGTTTCCAAAAGAACAGTCCCAGATTGAGTTCTCAACCACACTCCTCTTATCTGCAGAGGTGACCTGTTCCCTCCTACAGCCCTCCCCCCATCTCTATGATTTGACCAACCCATCCCCAACTCCACTTGTGTTCACACTCCAACATCATGAACTCCTTTCAATTTGTTGCACCACCATCAGTCTTGTCTGCTGCCAAACCTACCCCATCTACTTTATCATAAATTCTGCCCAGACTGAGTATCTGCTCACCACTCTCTACTCCCTATCTCCTGGTATCCTATATTCCAGAATCACTTAATTCTGTCCCATTGGGTTGTTTGTCCTTATTACAGTACCATACAGTTTATATCTTTGTAGAAAGTTTTGAAATCAGGAAATATGAGTCCTAAAATTATTTTCTTCCTTTTTGTGTTTCCAGAGTAATTTGAGACTAACTTTCACAATTCTGCTTGAATTGTCAGCAGGATTACATTTTATGCAAATCACCTTAGATAGCATTGGCATCTTAACAATATTAAGTTTAGTTTCCCAAGCCATGATCACAGTATGCATTTCTATTTATATAGATCTCCTATAATTTCTTCCACCAATGCTTTGGAATTTTCATTATATATATATATCATTTATATCCTTGATTAAATATATGTGTAGATATTTTTACTCTTTTACATGCTATTATATGTGGGATTGTTTCATTGATTTTCTCTTCAAATTATTCATTGCTGATTAATAGAAACACAAATGAATTTAGTGCATTGATCTTGTAACTTGTAATATTGTTAGATTAGTTTATTAGCTCTCATAGCTTCTTTGTGGATTCTTTGAGGCTTTATACACATAGGATTCTGGCATCTGTCAATAGAGATTATATTACTTCTTTTATCCAAGGCCACCACTACCTTGGTCACTGCCATAATTGCCAAAAGAACATTCCCACAAATGTTTTCTCAAACACAATTCCCTTCTATGAAGATTTGTTCTATTCCCTTCTTCATCCTTTCCCCACCTGATCTCTAGTGTATGTCTTTTGTTTATTTTCTGACCTAATAACTCTGGCTTGAACATCCAGGATTATGTTAAATAATAGTGGTGAAAGGGGGTATCTTTTTCGTGTTCTTGATATTAATCTCTGGAAAAGCTTTAGGTCTTTAAATTTTTTAATATAAAGTTTGCCATGGGTTTTTCATATACGCTAGCTTGTGAAGAATACCCTTTCTATTGTTAACTTTCTGGGTGTTTATTTTTTAATCAAAAATTGTGCTGGGTTTTGTCAAATGCCTTTTTAAGTTTCAGTATAGCTAATTATTTGTTTTGATTCCTTTGTTCTCTTATATATGTTCTATAACTGACTAACTTTCTTATGTTAAACCACTCTTATACAACTGGGATAAATTCCATTTGGTCTTGTAGTATAGTTATCTCAACATGAAGTTCAATTTTTTTTGCTAATAAATATCATAATCTATAATGTTTGTTTTAAAAATCAAAGAGTTCCCTTGATGATTGTGCTTATAATCTCACCCTGTGAGCTCTAGGAACCACTAGCCCCATTCAAATTAGCTGAAGCATTGTTGCCCAATTTTAGAATTATCTTCACCTTGTCTCTGATGTCTATGTTGTACAACATAGCTCATGTTATTCCATAAAACATTCATCCCCATTTATTTATCAAGCTCTTTTTATATAGTAGCATCTTTTTCCCCCTAGAACTTGGTCAAAATGGACTATGACATGTGGACTTCTCAAGAATTCTAGTGCTGTGCCCAAGGGTGCAATGCTTTATATTCTTGGCTCTCCTGTTGATGATGGTCAGCTCAATTTGCATAATAAAACAGTTCAAACATGACCACTTATTTTGATTTTATTTTTAATCTTTTATTCAACAGTCTGATGTGTCAGATCTGGCATTTCCATTCCACCTATCATAGGACCGTGTATTGGTTAGTTTATTATGTCAGCTTGGAGAGGCTAAACATCTAATTCTTTATTAAAAGACTTTTCTAGATATTGCTGTGAATATTTCTTAGATGAAGTTTAAATCTACTCTCATTTGACTTTAAGCAAAGCATATAACCCTGAGTAATATTGGTGGGCCTCAATCAATTGAATGCCTTAAGAACTAAACATGGAATTCCCTAGAGAAGATGAAATTCGGCAAAATACTAGCATGTCAAGCCTTGCCTAAGCTTCTAATCAGCCTGCATGCACTGTAAATTTAAGACTTGCAGGCTCCCACATTTGCCTGAGCCAATGCCTTCACATATCCTTAATAATACTATGTATAGTATATATATATATCATCTATACTATATAATATATAATAAAATCTATTGGTTCTATTTATCTGCAGAAATATGACTGATATTGATTAATGGTGGTTTTGGAGGAAAGTAATTGGATTTTATCAAATTTTCTGGTGTTTCTAGAATGGTTCTCTATTCTGATTTGTTTTAATGTTATTAATGACTCATTTCCACCAGTATAAAAGGGCATAGATAGTGCTTAGTGCCTGCAAATATATGGCAATAATGATACAAATATCACTATTCAATACTCTTAATCAAGTAACTTATAAAAGGTAAGGTTCTAGGTGACCATGTATTTAATACCTAAGAATATTTTTCAAAGCAAGAATAATGAGATTGGTAGTGTGAAGGCGAAATTTGTGAAGAAGAAGGATAATCTCAAAGATTAAAATTTCCAGTGCAAATGCAGCATAAATGGTATGAAATCTATATCTGCTGTAAAATAAAGCATATCCTGTAGTCATAGATTTGATACTTCTGAAAACCAAACTCAGACCTCCATTATTGTGTGACTCACATACAAAAAAAAAAAAAAAAATGGCTTCCCAAACTTACAGCTATCTGCTGTAAAAGAGAGGACATTGACTCAGAAGTAATGGAATCCTAAAAATCTGAATGGAAATATATGGAGAGATCTTGAAGGATCACAAAGTTTGATCAGGCCTAATTTATAAATTTATAAATACTATGGCATCCATTGCCAAAACAAACAAAGTTGACAAGTGTCAGCATTGCTGACCTTGTGGAGCAACTGGAACTTGCCTGCAGGATGATGGCAGTAAAAATTGTACAACAAACTTGGAAAACATTATTGAGAAGTTATCTACACCACTACAAAGAAAAGTAAGAACATGCATTTTCAAAAGGGAGGTTATAGCAGATTTCTTAAGATATGAGTAAAAAATAATGTATAAATATACAAAAAAACCATATATATATATACACCATGAAATAATATCAAGTAATAAAAGTGAAAAAGTTTTGAGTATAAAAATATGTAGGTTTAAATCTGAGTGAGAGACGTAAGAAACACACAATTAAGTTTCTATTAATATGAAATTTTAGAATAGCCTGAATAAAAACATACTGATAAATATTATACCAATAATTGCACAGTTTACAAAGTCACTTTGATTCACTGGAAAAGAGCATGTGGATTATTTCTGGGAACAAAGAAGGAGCTTCTGTCTTTTGACAGTATATGTGAGTTACTGTGAGTGTATATACTTCTCAATACCAGTTAAGAGTGTGTTTCTGATGTGAGCAGCTTAATAAGGGTAAATTATACCTCAATATAAAAAGCCAGCAATTAATCCTCAAAATTGAATTAATACTTAGTTTAAGCTTTGAATACATATTTAGAGATGTATGTTGTTGACCATTTTATGAAATCAGTGTGATTTACAGATTATTTATTCTTCTGTGAATAGATTTGACAATGACATTTTAGCCAATGAGAATAAACATGGAGATTTGTATATATACATTTACAAAAAGATAGATAAATTATATGTGGGGTATTATGTACAATGTTATGCATTAACTCTGAGATATACACACAATCACTTTGAATAAATTAGAAAATGTGGTAAATCAATCTTACTCATGAGTTAAGGCAATCCACTGATCTATACACATCATTAAAGCTTCCTTGACTTCAGTGTTCCTCAGACTGTAGATGAAGGGATTTAGCACAGGGTTGATGATAGTATAAAAAGGTGACATAATCTTATAATAGTTAACAGATGTTAGATTTGGGCCTCATGTACATACAAATAGCCATTATATAAAACAGTCCCACTCCAGACAGAGGTGATGAGTAAGTGGCAAAAGCCTTCTGTGGTATTCTGTGAATCACATATGGAGAACAGCAGCAAGAATGAGACTATAGGATGTCAGGATGAAGGAAAAGGGGACCAGGAGAACACACAGCAGGTATAAGTGGCATACTCATAGACAGCTGTGTTAGCACAAGCCAAGCACATAAGCTTGAGGTCCTCACAGAAAAAATGATCAAACTCATGTGATTTACAAAATTGTAAGCTTAGGGTAGAAATACCTGCATAAGCCCATCAGCACCTCCTAGAAACCAATGACTCTAAAGTCATTCTCAGGCATAATTGCCATCTCATGAGGATGGGATATCTCATGGGGGTGGCATACAATGACATACCAGTCACAGGTTGTGGCTGCCAAGATGAACAGCTCTCCATCACCCAGTGTGAGGAACAGGAATATCTGTAAACCACAGCCAGCAGGGTAGATGAATTTCTTGCTGGTCAAGTAGTGAGCAGGTATTTGAGGCACAATGGTGCAAACCAGCATCACGTCTATGAGGGTGATTTGGCTCAGAAGAAATTACATGGGTGTGTGAAGCCTGTGGTCCTGGTTAATGAGGAGGATCATGAAGGCATTGCCCTGTAAAGATATGAAGACAATTATCAGCATCATCACAAAGATGAAGAGCTGTGCCCCTGAGTGGTCAAAGAGTCCTAGATTAATAAAATCTGATTTATGGTTTCATTTTCCATGATTCAACAAGAGCAACACTGTTAACATTTGTGTTGAATATATATTAACAGATTAAAAAAATGAAAATTTAAAGAAGAGAATTTTCAACCTTCAAAATATTTCATTGCAATTACATGTCTTGAGAAATCAGTATGAATATAATGAAATTGATCTTTCAATTACTATTTCCAAAATGTTTTCATATTTCCAAATTTTCCATGAGAAGTAATTTTAAACTTGTAATAATTAAATAATACAATAAGTAAAAGGAATGTATTGTTAAACTCCCACTATTATATGTGTTATTTAGCTGTATCAGATAACAAACTAAATGCATGAGAAAGAATGATTCCCAGAATTACTCCTTTATTTTTCCCTTGCCTTACATGATTTATAGTTAATATTCTTTGAAACAAATTAATTCAATATTTTCAAAAACATAAAACCTAGGTACTTGACAATTGATTTCCACATCTATAACAAAACACATTAAGACCTAACAAAGTTAGGTAATTTTTCAAGACAGAATAGTCCTGCACGGCAATTTTTGTTCTACATTCCAAAGTAACAGTATAACAGAAAATTGAATAATACAAGTCCCACACTAAATGTTAGTAAACCTATGAAGACATGTCACCAGGGACAGGAGAGGGAATTAAACCTGTCAGGTGGTCAGTGGCTAATTGATCAATGTGTTGGATGTGCTATTACATATGATTTAGAGCTAGTGAAATATGAGAGTGATTAGGAATATATACAACATTGAACATTAATGAGGGCACAATTCCCACTTTGTGCCATAATAAGAATATCTAAATATAAAGCCATTCTATTTTGTAAAACTACCTAAGAAATTGAGTAGTTTCATCATTCATAAAGGAAATAGCTACATTAGAATCATTAAGGGCTTGTGCAGTGTGATTAGCTAAGACAGTTACATGTTTTTCAGTGACTATTGCAGCACCATCTGGTCCAAAGCAGCTAATGGATAGAACCACCAGGGAGTGCACTTTACTATAAACCTTGCTTTAACCATTTCCCAATTACTGAGAATACGAGATAATGAATCATATAAAGTGGTGGGGACATAGAGTTGACCCCATGTACATCATCTGGTACAGTTTTAGAACAAAAATAGCCACCTGTTTTGCTCACAAGTCCATAACCATCCTGTAGGGAATGGATAAGTCCCAGCTGATGAGTGATAGGCCTGCCATTGGAAAGGGCTATCATTTTTTATCTTGACAGTGAAATTACACAATTTAAGGGGTAACCACACATATTATTGATTCTCTCCTGTCAAACCATACAGACAGGAGCAATGTGATCCTAAACTATCATATGCAGCATATCTTAATAAAAGTTTAGATTTATTCACCTGTTCCCTTACAAGAGAAAAAAATAAAATTATGAGTCTCATTGATGGACAGCAGCTGGATTTCAGGCTTAAATGAGAAAGTATTGTTCCAAATTTGCCAATGGGTTATTTCCTGCCATGGCATCCAATTTGCAGGAATGACAGTTCAAGGAAGGCTAGTAACACCAAAGGATGGCAGATGTGTGCAGATCCAACATTGGATCCCATTGTGGGCATGACTTATGGCTGAAGCCCACTGCAGGAAGTTATTGGCTAGGGTACTATGGGCAAAAGGAAAGATGTTTATGAGGAACAATAAGGGGCAGATTATGCTGGTTTAACAGTATATAAGGAACATTTCAATTAGTCAATAGCAAAGTACCAGGAAGAGGAGTTTTAGGAGTAGACTTCTAATACCATATATTTTATATTTTAAATTTTCTGAGTTTTCTTCAGTGACATCAAATACTAGTTTAGCCTTAAAAAGAGTCCACATAGATTAAACCACCAAGGTTACAATAAGGTTAAAGTACAAGAAGCTATGTTTATAAAATACTTTCTGCTTTGTATACTGATTAATCAGGAAGATACTTTTATAAGCTTCTACTAAAACAGACTAATGAATAAGAAGTTTTGTCACTTTAACAGAGAAAGAAAATATATTTTTGCATCAGTATATTATTTAATATTAAGGTTTTTTAAATTTTATAGATAGACCAATCAAATCTTACTCAACTTTGACCACAAAAATTATTTTTCCATGAACTTTCTGCATTTTCTGTATCCATTAAGCCTGTGTCCCACATTTTACTCTTTCTTAATAAAAGTCATTTAATCTTAGGACAAAATTACTGTCTTTAACCTTAGTAATAATAAAATATTCTCTATACATTCCAAAATTAAGTTACCAAAATGATTTTGGAAACTGTTTTACAGCAAACCATTTTCAACATACAATTACCATCAACACTAAACAAACTTGAGAGAATAATGATTCAATTTGGTTATATGCAAACACAACTTCTCTTCATTCAAATACTTAGTAGAATGCAATACTAGAAAACTGATAGCTCATAGGGTATCTTTTTCAGAGATATATGCTTTCTTTAGCTTACTATTTTATCAGTCCTTCAGAGAAATATATTGAAACATTTACAAGGATAGTTTCTGAAATAGTATTTGAGAATCCAGTTGGCAGGGGAGGCTGGTTGCTATTAGGATTAAGCCATGATTTAATAGTAGGCTTAAAATAGCAGCCAGCACTTAGATGTTCTATGAGCTCCTACTGAGGTGTGCATAAGAGTTACCTCTGGGATGACCTCCCGACTCTCTTTGAAGTCTCTTAGCCACTTGAACTCATTTGTCTTTACCATTTCCCACTTTTATTCAAGGTCTTTTTCCAGTTGTGTTGCCAGTTGGCACTTGGGAAAAGTTTTCAATTAGCAATAATCGTGCCTCGGATAAACCTCATTGGCTACGATACTGCCACTGCACAAAGCTACCAGTTGGCACTTGGTATTAATCCCTCGTTGCCAGGGAGGCTCATCCCCGGGAGTCATGTCCCACGTTGGGGGGAAGGTAATGCAATCATATGCTGAGTTTGGCTTAGAGAGAGGCCACATTTGAGCAACAAGGAGGCTCTCAGGTGGCAACCCTTAGGCACCCCACTACTGCAGGCTAAGTCTCATTTGCAAGAGCAAAAACTCACAAGGGTAGTCATTAATAAAAAAAAAAAAAAACATCAGTGGGTCATCCTATTTTGACAGGCACTGTCCCTACACTCAGAGGACTATTGCTGCTCCCTTGGAGATTGTGGCAGAGCTCTCCAGGCTAGGAATTCAGATTCCCTCATTTATTGGGTAATTATCCACCCATCGTGACCATGTCCCATCCCCCGATCCTTTGAATGATTTTGTATATCTTTCATGCATATTCAGTTGAACCAATCCACACGAACCCCCCCCAGACACCCTCCCCCCAATAATCCCCC
>JAKSZT010029954.1:3528150-3747291 GCA_026826555.1 Tolypeutes matacus | reverse complement strand
ATGTGTAAGTTCATTGAGGTTGGTGGGCCACACTGTGGGAGATGTTTGTGTGGGATGTGGTGGGAGGTGTGGGAGGTGGGCAACATGGGAATCCCAGTGGGTTCCGTGTAATATTTTAGGTAATCTAAGCACCTCTTAAAATATATGTATATATATATATAACATTTTTGTAAGCAAATACACATATATGCATATATATTTATATATCATTTTACAAATGTTTGTATGTATTGTGAGAATTTTGATTTTTACCCATAATAAAAAAAAAAAAAATAGCAGCCAGCATTTTTCTACTTTTTTTTTTACTCTTTTACTTTCATAGAGTTGTCCAGTTTAAAAGTTACTAAACTTTAACAGCACCAATTTTAATAATGTGCCTATCCAGATGTAATTAGAATTAACATGTAAACAGAACAGAGTACAATAAGTTTGCTAACATATTTTTTTCTTCTCCACCAGTAAACCCAATTCCATCAACCTCCACTTGCCCACAGTCACACCACCCACATGGCAAGTGGTTTGCATAGTTGTTGCCAGAATGCTTTCCCTAACTCAGTTAACACTCCACTAGAATATTTTCTTACAAGCATGGTTTCACTGACAAGTGCCCAGTTTAGCACTTCTGCTTGTGTGGGATGCTGTACCTGTGATTTAGCCTTCCTTTGCAGAAATGGTTTAACAAGATTTAAAGATTCTTCTATAGTTTTGACATCTGAATCACTACCTCTTTCTTTCCAGGGATTCCAGGTCTTAAGATCCTAAACTTTCTTACCTAGTTGCTCAGAGATGCCTGTCACTAAGGCAGAGGTGGAAGCCCACAAATCCCTTTGTAGTTGTAACTCTTCCCTAAAATGGTGGATTTCTTTGTTCCCCTTGTGACAATCTGCTGTAGCTAACTGTACCACCAATAGCAACTGCCAGCTCACTGCTGTGGCAACAAGCCTGCTCTCTTTATAAATTTCATGATCTTTAGTTCTTGCAACATGCACTGTACTACTATCAGTGTTTTCAAAGCATCCCTGTACTCATACAGATAGCCACAACAGCTGCGCAAGTGGGTAAGACCATATTCTCTCAGGGGTCCACATTTATCTTGTCCCCACTCATCCAGGCATGTAGCCACTCCTCTGAACATGGGTGTTATAGGCCAACTCAGGATTTTCCCCAATGATTCTCCCTTCCCAGAGCTCATGCCCACCACTGTTGATTGTCTTTCAGTCTCCTGGCTGTGGCTCACCAATTGTTTGACTCCAACTTTGAAAGGCACAATTTAAGGCAGGCAAAAGACCAAAGAGTGCATCAGGCAAATGTTTAGACATGACCATTATTGGGAATTATGAACAGAAGGTTCTTTGTTGGTAGTCAGTCAAAGAATAAAGATAGCACTCTGCAAAGAGATGTTAAAATCAGGAGTCATTATAAGGGGTTTCAGAACAAAGACATTCCATAGGGTATTAGAACAGAGTTTCTGCAAGAGTTACATGAAGCATACAAATGCAGTGTTTGGTGATATAAAAGGGAGGGAGTATACAACCTTGAGAAGATGAAAGTTTGCAGTACCATCTGTGCATTCTTCCCTCTTGGGATGTTAGTTACATTTTAACTAGTGAGTGCCCTGGTTGCACTGGTGGCTACATGCTTTTGGCTCTGTTTCAATTAAGGGGGGTATCCCAGGGCCCTGGGATTCCACAATAGTGGAGCATGTGTATGAAGATTTCATTGCTTTAATATTTTAAATTACTCTTTTCACCATCTTTATTTTCTATTACCTCTTGTCTCCTGTTTTTTTTTTTTTTTTTTTTTTTTTTTCATATTCTCTGCAACAACTGTACTTCCATGAATGATGGATGAGGATACAAACATCATTATAGAAATGTGATTTTCGGACCATCTAAATAAAGTCAAACTTGTTCAGTGTGTAAGTCAAAATTAACACTACTTATGACATTTTGTTTACAAAGGAACACACATTTTATTGCCTTTGTAATTCAGTCTGCAGACATGCATATTCATTCATTATGAGGAATATCCTCCAGTTGCTACCCACTTGCTAAAATGAATTAAATATAACTTTCACAAAAATTCAGTAAGTATGAATTTCATTGCATAGTCATTATTTTCCTATTCCTCAAAGTCATTAGTGAAAATAAAACACTATATAAGTATCTCAATTTATATTTAAACATATTTATACCATATAGTTACATAATATATTGATATCATACAGTTGTTATAAAATGCAAGGGCTTTTCAAAATAGTCTCTTTACTAGAAGATGACATATCATGAATTTCTAAGATTTCAAGTGAATCATTTTAGACTATATATACCTATAAGGAAAGATGCTTAACCTGGAGGGATATCCTAGAGTCTAAACAATGCAAAGGTTTTTCACAGAAACATTTTATTTCTGTGCTTTCACAATTGACAAAAATAATTTCAAAGAAAGATCCCTATTGATCAGAAAATAAGATTTGTGCCATTAGATCTTGCCTGATCATTTACATGGTACAGCAAGAACGAGAAACTTCCATAGAAGCCACCTTTTTGCCTTTTTGGAAATTCTATAATAATCTCAAATTGGACATTAAGTGTGCTAATACTCAAGATACTCTCCACTAAAGAGTCTTTTACTTAGGGTCAATTCATCTCTCTCCAGCTATCAAAATAACCTAACATCTTGGGTGTTCTTGAAAATGACCTCCCTTACTCAAAAATGAAGAACATTTACCTGAAAGCAAGGTAAAATGTCAAGTTTCCTGTAAGGGTTTACTACATATTATCTTCACAAAGTGAACATAAGTTCCATAAAATAAGCTCATTACACTTGAATCTTCAGGTCATAAATAAGAATTATTTTTCATTATCATCAGTTATCTAAAATTTACTGCACTGAAATATGAGTTACATAAAATTAGAATCAGATGGTCAGAAGTGTGCATTCTGCATTCTAGACAAAGCATACTCTTCCATGCATCCTTGCATGTAATTCTATGCATGAATTCTCACCAAAGTTTTTACTAAAGAAGAGGCCAACAGTACATACTTATTTATACAGTTTACTTAATTAGGAATTAGCAATCTTATATAATATTTAAAGTATATTTCAGTAATGTAGAATGGCTTAGATTTGTGAACATAAAATTTGTTGGGATATAAAGAGATCTAGAGTACTCAGTGGGCATTTGTGTGTGCATGCGATTGTCTTTGAGTTTCTACATCTTATAATCCATGAAAATCTACAATGAATAATTGGCATTATTAATAGATAAATAGATAAGTAAGTAGATGGTTGGTTTTATAGAATATATAGAAAATGATTATTAGAGCACTTGAATTTTTGTTCATAATGTGGTGGATATATTCTCCTTCATTGCATAAGTAAACTGAAGAGAATTTGAGGTCAAAACTAGATCTAATTCTAGCTTTGTCACTACTTAGATGTTAGTGACTTTAATCTCTAAGCCTGTATCTTATGAATAGGATAGATATAAAGAAATATTGGGGTTTACAAGATATATATGAGATTATATATACTGACTATTTAACAGATTTCTGAGCATGAGTCATCATTGAACAGTTGCTGTGACCTTTGCCATTTTCATCATGGCCATTGTCATCACCATCAACATAATCATCACTGTTTTTATTCACAAGTTTATCATCCAATAAGATTATGCAGTGATGTAGGTTTCAAAATTTCCTCATGCATTGTTCCCATTTTATCTTCACAAAAGCTCTTCCAGGTTGATAGTGCAGATATAATGATTATTTCACTCAAAGTATAGTGATATGTACAGGAAGTACAAATAACAATTAAAATCAAATGTAGTATGTAAAATTATTTTACAAAATATACATACCCAAATATACTAAAGAGAAGGAAAAAGAATAGCAACTATGTTTTGCAGGGGAAGTACAGAGAGAGATGAGAGTTTTGTTTCTTTTTTGTTAATTATTTTTATTGAAATAATAAGTGTGCTCTAAGAATGATTGAAGTGATGAATGCCCAAATATGTGGTTAAAACAAATACCATTGATTGTACAGTTGGATGGAGTCATGCATTATTAATATATATCAATGAAATTGATGTGTTTAAAATAATCAAATGCTAAAAAGATAAAACTCAATAATTTGGTGCAATTTGTGTTTAGAGATATGTGAATGACCATTAAACACTCAGTAATCCTATATTTGCCTTCACTATTTCTAGAGAAATCCTTTAAATTTAGAAAGATTCATTTCTTCACAGACAGGTAATTTTAGCCACTTCTGTTTTATATTTATTTTTACTGATAGAATGAAATATTTTATTCTTAAGAATAAAGATCAAATCATGTAAGCAGAAAAAAAACCTCTGAAGATAATTTTAAAAGAAAAATTGTTGCTTTACAAACTGAAAATTCAGAAACAGCAGAATTAGAAAGAAGACAAGATTCACAGTTCAATTCTTTTTTATACCTAAAATAGATTTAATTTTTTTCCTTAATTTTTGATCTTATACAAAAGAGATTTTCCAAGATATTATAAAAATGATTTAATGTTATATTCTCAAATAGAACTTTCTGCAATGATGAAAATGCTTTATATGTGGAATTCCAAATGCAGTAGACAACAGGCACATAGAGAATTTGATATATGGCTGGTACCACCAAGGATCTTAATTTTTAATTTCAATTAATTGAATTTAAATGGCCACTTTTAGCTTGTGGTTATGTATTAGACAGCATAGATTTGGCACAATTAAATTAAAATTTTAAAGTGGATGCCTTTTAAGTTTATGATAAAAAATTTATCTTGGAATAAATTTGGAAGAAGGAGCTTTTATCAGAAATGACCCGAATACCAAAGATTCAGCCCAAGACACACCTGCAGGATTCTTTCTCCTGGAACTTTTTTTGTGGTAAAAGTTGAGATAAAGTATGATAGAATTCATTCTTTCTAGATCATGTAATGAAATAGTTCCTCTAGCCTAGACACCTTAATCCAGTTTTGTTTTATATTTAAATAAGTTCCATTTTTATATTATCATTGTATTAGTCAGCCAAAAAGAGTGCTGATGCAAAGTACCAGAAATCTGTTGACTTTTATAAAGAGTATTTATTTGGGGTAAAAGCTTACAATGCCCTAAAGAGTCCAACTCAAGGTACCATAACAGGTACTTCTTCAAACAACGTCTGTTGCCACATGTTGAATCAAGGTGTCAGGCAATGTCCAGGAGGGTTCAGCTTTCCTATTTTCTCTCAAGGCTCCATGGTCCCAGTTTCTGCAAATCTCAGCTGTAGGTTGGCATGGGGCTCATCTCTGTTCCTCTAAAGCTCGTTTCTTTCTGGGCTCAACTGCTCTGTTCTCTTCAAAGGGTCAGCTGTATGCTATCTGGTTGATGACTCATCTCTGACCAGGGCTCCAGCATCTAGACCAAGTTCTCTCCTCTTCCATGAATTTTTCTGTGCATCTGCTTCTCTGTGTGTCTGCTCACCAAGGGAGTGGAAACTCAATGCCCTGCCAGTGTAGATGATTCAAAGCCCTAATCTTAATTTAATCAAATAAATGTAATCTATGAATTTAATACAACCAAAGCGTCTTATCCCAGAAGAACCAACCAGTTTACAAACATAATAAATATCTCTTTTTTGAATTCATAAATAATTTCAAACTGCCACAATCACATAAATCTAGAATCATAGATTTACTGTTTATAATATCCAGGTATTTAATTAGAAAGAGAGACTTGATATAGGATAAATAGCAAGTAAGAAGCAGCAATACATATCATTGGATGCTATGTACTACAATTCATTACTAAGCAGAATAATGAATGCAAGTAGATAAACATAAAATACAACCCTAAACAAGTTATTATTGGGCTTCAGATCCCTTAAGTTTTCATGTATTCCCTTCATTTCCTGCATCATTCTGAGTGAACCAGTTAAATCTTACTACAGTGGAGTCTCTCTTTGAGTGTGCTCTTCGACTTTAAAATCCAGATATCTCACATAAGAGTTAGCTGCAAATCAAATTTTTGTCTTCAGTTCTTACTCTAAGATTTCTGCTGCATACTGCTGAAAAAAATGCAACTGATGCCTCTCCAACTGCACTTCGAAATTTCAATTCTGAACTGCATCAACTTTTATGCTATTCATTTCTTAAAATGATCACATTAAATCCAGAATCATTTCAATTGAAAGAGTAATCCACATTGCCAAAGGGTGAATACAAATGAAAAATACCTATGTGATCACATCACATGCCTACATGAAAACACTAACTTCCTGGAGAATACAAATCCATGCCATTAGCACTATATGAAAGCATTCTGACTAGGCTGTATTTTATTATCCATCTTCAGAGGATTCTACACAGGCTCAAAACACAGTGCACTTCCTCTTCCTTTATAATTCTTATTTATCCTTCAAGATCGCCTTAAATAAGATTGTTTCCTATAAACTTATTGTACTCACATGATGACCAAACAATTTTTTCTTATATTTGAGGTTCCATTTTTTTCATATAACTTTATTATTTAGCTGATTAAAGAATTCTATGATTATTTTTCAAGTGCCTATATTTTCATATATATGCATTTGTTGAGGGAAAGCTGTGCTTTATTCACCATAAATTCTGGGAATTAGATCATATATAAAATCAACCATTCACTGTGTTTTCAACATCACTACTTTTTGCCATCATTTCATGGTCATTTATTCACAATATCACTACTTATTTCAAAATGTGTATAATCATTTCAGGTTTAAAAGAACATTTCAGGTTTTTCATGTCTTGAAAATCATACAATAGTTCATGAAGCACTTTGATTTTTAATTTTAAGGATATATATAGTATTATAAATATGTATCTATAATTTGTGTATTTGTGCATATAACTTTAAACTACTTTCATCAAATAAAAGTTTCCTCTTTTTTTATCTTTTATTTTGATATTTAAAGAGACCCTTGAATTTATCAAGGCTTATGCTAATACTTTAAAAAGTGAAATTCAATTAACTTTAATGAAAGTTCATTAATCCATTAGAAGAAAATCTCCTGTTTTCTGTAATGAATTTTTAAAAAAATGAGATTAGTACCTTTTAATACCTCTCCACGTTTTACCCTCATTGCTTTGGTCATCTAAAGCAGTCATACCATCATCACATGTTCAAAGTCATTTCATGAGAAAAGTTCATTGCTATTTTTCTAAGTATATATTCATCTCTCATACTTGGACTTTATGTTTTAGATAGCACCATAAAGTAATACTAGCTTCCAGAATCCAGGGCTCTTTACCTGGAGTTGTGTCACTTGTTTTGTTTGTGATCTTTTGATAATGCCCATTGAGACATGGTCCAAATTACTTGCTTTTTTGTGATGTCTTAAGAATGCCCACTGAGATTTGGACAATGTAGGGCAAGTGACTAATAACATAGGATGGCCACAGGCCAAAGTTTGTGAGGAGTTATGATATTTTTTCTTGATATTTTCATATATGTTTTAAAAGTCAATTCATTTTGGGAAAGATACACATATATGTATACATATTCAAACACAAATATATAATGTATACATGCATATGTTAATTAGCTTAATATTACTGAAACAGTAATATTGTGTCCATTTAAAATAATTTTTACTTGGTTTTAAAAATATTTGCATTTAAAAATCGCTGGCAAAAACAATTACTCTAAAAATAAAGTGCACTGATATTGAAAATATCTGACCTTAATAAGTTTGTGTTTCTATGTCAAGATTAAAAACAAAAACAGAAACAAAACTTCCTTTAAATATATAACCATGGCCCACACCTAGTGGATTCAGTGAACACTATGTCATCTTCAAGGGATGAAAAACACTTGTGATGAAAGAGGAAGCAAGACCCTTATTGCCATGTGAAAGAAAAGGAATTTGGTAAAAATTTCTACAAGAAAGAAAGTCATTTTGGACACTGCCTATTTGGCCCATGAACAGAAATGAATCAAAATGGACTTGGGTACTTTAAACTTAGAAAACTCTGGTCTGGATTTCAGGACAGAAACATTCCCAGGGTCCACACAATGATCAATGTACGGGAGCAACCAAGAGAGTAGGCTGGCTAGGATGGGTGTGCATTTAGTCAGATATGTATTGAGCAAACCCCACCCAGCCCTACTTCACCCTCAAAAATCCAGGGAATAAAGGGATTCTTATATATCACAGTTCTCCTCATGATGCTGGGGAAGGAGTCATCAAAGTACTGAGTGGGTACATGGCACTGGTGTTTGGTTTTTCATGAAGTAGAGAGAGCAAGACACTTAAAGAACTGTGAGAGTTATATATAAGATTTTTCTGATTAGTCTAAAGTGAATTGTTTATTAAATGAAACAGGTCCTTTACTCAATAATCCAATTTACCTATTTTGAAAAAAAATATCCAATGAAAGACACAAGTGGTAAACATTATTTTTTAAAGGATCTGTGAAATTATACTATGAAAATGTTTTCATACCAAACTTAAAAGGATATAGGTAGTTTTCTACCCTTCATAGATTCATGTACTTATGTTGAGATGTATTTTGTTGATTGATGGTGAAAATCAATATTGAACAGATTTCATTTCTCCCCCTAAATTCAATTATTCTTTGTTGGGCATATAGCAAGCTGATTCTAATAATTATGTGGAGATGTAATGGTCAAATAACAGAAAAATCCTACTTTGAGGAACTCATGTTTTGAAAGAATGTAGCCAATAAGCAAAAATTGGGCAAAGGAAAAAAAAGACAAAGCCAGTGACTGTTAACATATGTTACAGGAAAGGAGGATTAAAAAAAAAGTATATGTTTTCAAGGTTTTGTGATGATATGCTTCGTTATTAGGAACAAAGTATATCTATATAAGTGAGATGAAGCATCTGGTAGGTGGGGTTCATAAATATTTCCTTATGGGGATGACCTGAAATTACTTTTGATAAATGTGAGAAATATTAATTATCCACTAAAAGTTTATGTGATGACATTGGGTGATGTCATAACTCAAGTCATTAATGATTGAACTTGTCATCACTTGTTCAGAATGATTCTACCTGTATGAGAAGAATATAATTTTTACATAGAGGTTTCTAGTATGTGATCATAGGAGTGTAGAGATGGCTCAGATAACAGAGAGAAATGTATCTCTAAGGAATTGCATCACGAAGGAATTGTATCACTTACAATTTACTTAGAATTGTATCACTAAAGAAAATGATACCATTAAATTTTATTTTGATTAGATAACCCCAGGACCAAATTTGAACCAGTCTTTATTCATAGAGAGAAAGAAAAGGAATGCAGAATATTGTTAGATGACTACATTCATGATAATATAATCATCTAAAAATCCTACTAACTAGTAAGAAAAAATGAAGAGTGATGTTGGGAAACTACTTAGGAAGGCATGATCCCATGAAATCGGAAAGATGGAGGTCTTTTGAGATTTAAAAGAGATGATGAAGGCATTAGATTCATTCACATATTTGCTTTGACACATGTCCATTCCTGAGGGGAAAGGATGAATTTTTTACCCATCTTTAGATCACACTTGGTACCAGGCACCAAGGGTACCAATTCTTACACAGCAGCTTCACAAATTCCTTCATGACAACAATTTCTTTCTTCTTCCAGGCACAATTTCTATCTATGTAGAGTGATATGAAGCTGTAGTGGCTTAACTGAGGCATAGTAGTCAAATTATATTTAATGTTCTAGACCACTTGCTTATTTACCAATGCATTGTGTCTAAAACTAATTTCTTACATCTTTCTGTAACTCATTCATAAAAATTCATGTACAAAGAAATTGGTGGATTGAAAAGAAAGGCAAGAGGACATTGCTACACTTTTAGTTTCTGAACCTTCTTTAGATGTACCTTAGAAAGGAAAAAAGTTTCAATATCTCTTATTGAACTCAAATATTCAATTCCCTAGATGACTGAGGGCTATAGCTAATGCATCCACTCTAGACTTTGAATTAGATACTGTCACACAGGACTTATCTTGTGAGGTGGTTATTCAAGAAAGCAGACATGTTTGCAACCAGTAAGGGAACATGGATGCAACAACAGAAATCATTCAGTTCCATAGTTGAATATCATATGTTTCTGGGCACAGTAACTGGTTTCTAAGATGGCAAAAGTGGGGTTTTCACATCACTAATTCTCAGTCATATTGATCATTGTCCACAGTTGCTAAGTTATCAAACCTCCTTTATAAGCATTTCTGGAGTCTCTGTGGACCACTCAATCTTATTTAATATAATATATTTCACTTTATACTGTACTTAATTTATTTCTGTGTTTTCATTTAAGGAGCCAGACTGAAAATATCAGACTCCAAATCCTATTTAAATTCAGCTGTAAACTCTTGATAGAGAAAAGCATAAGGGAGAGAGAAGGAAAACTTGAAGTAAAACTATGAGTGTAGGTATTAAGGAAGTGGAAAAGTTCCTAAAATGTTCAGAAGAAAAGATAAAATTTTTGTGATTAATTGGATTTGTGGCAATGAAAGAAAATAAGTTCAAGTAGATTTTCATTTTCTAAATTGTCTCATATTTTTGAGTGATCCATAGACTTCGTTTCTCCCAAAATATAGTAATTTCTCGATAGATATATTTATGGTATTTAAGTAGCAAAATTTGTCTTTTTTTCTCTAAATGTAAAAGTTAAATAATTTATGTGAGATAAGTAAATCTTCCAACAGCAAACCATATTTATATCTTGCCACATCATTCTGGAATTATCATATAATTCCTTGTCATGAAAAATGTTCACATAGTTTAAATTGGGTATAAACAACTATACCTCATTTGCCATTCTATATATCAAACTTTTGACCAGTTCATACTGACAAAAATAAATTCTAACTTGGCATTAGTATATAAACAGCCACAGTCATATCATCATTTAAAATGCAGATCTTCTAGTCTAGTCTAGGTGGAATTGAGCTGCTCTGTTACAATACTGATCCAAGTAAGTTTATTCTCCACTCTCCAATATTGTTCATAGAATTAGGTGACAAATGAGTTAAGACTACACTTCCTAGACATTATTTTATATAAGTGTCCAGTGGCTACATGGAATGGAAAATTTGAATGTGTACTGGGGAATGATTGAAGAGTGGCTTGGTTAGACTAACATGCATTCATGAGACTGTAAGTTTTAAAAATCATCTTATAAAGTATTCCAAGATTCACTTATAGCCCAGTTTAATTATAGAACCAGTGTAGAATTGTTAAAAAATTCATTTACCTGGGATTCACCTACATAATTCTAGGAACTCTGTTAGTGGTATTCATAAAATTGTCACATTTCATGCATAGTAAATTCCCAAGGAATTCCCAAGGAATAAATTCCCAAGGACTTAACTGACTAATCTGTATATCTGTCAGTTCCTTTGTGTACTGGCAAAAACAAGGAACATTACACACCTATTATGACTAATGTGTAATAAAAATAATTTGAAGACTCTTTTGCTTTCAATTAGACCCATATATCCTAAAATAATTATTGTTCAGTTCTCTTAATTTAATCTCATATGGAAGAAATATTATATAGTAAAATTGTTATACTGGTAGTTAACTTCGAGTTAGGCAGTTACATTTTCATTGCTACTCATTATAACAACATTCCTATTAACCAATCCTTAGTGGAATGATATCTTTTTATAGTTATGAAAACCATCACCAAAAAGAAACAAAATCATGACTTTAGAATATCTAATTAGTTTGTAATAACCTTAATTTTTTTAATTCGCCTAACATAATTCTCTATTTTCAAGCCAGGATTATATATTTCTTAAGTACACATACTACTTAATGTATGAGAACATAAAGCTTCCTCATTAATGGAGAAAGTTTGTCTCCATTTTCACAGAAAAGCATCTCTTTTTCATGACCTCTTACATCTCCATTCCCGTTAAGTAGGCTGCCTTTTCCCTTGGCTGAAAAACTCATTTGAAGCACAAAAGTTTTTAATTTTGAGAATGTATCATTTATCTATATTTCCTTTCACTGCATGCACTTTAGGTGTAAAGTTAATGAAAACATTTCTGCCAAAAGGGCATGCACTGGCTCTTATATTTAGATCTTGCATCCATCTTGAATTAATTTCTATATAGGGCATGAGATAGGAATTATCTTTCATTCTTTTGGATATGGACATCCAGTTCTCCCAGCAGCATTTGTTTAAAAGATAATTGTACCCCAATTGAGTGGACTTAGCCTTGTCAAATATCACTTTCCTGTAGATGTGATGATCTATTTATTACCACTTAATTCATTTCCATTGGAAAATATATCTATCCCTCTGCCACAACCATAAATTTTGGACCATTGCTTCTTTGTATTATACTTTAAAGTCAGATAGAATGAGTCCTCCAACTTCATTTCACTTTTTAGGTTGCTTTTGTATATTTGGAGACTTCTACCCTTCCAAATAAGTTTTATACTTACCTTTTCCACTTCTGTAAATATGCTTTTATAATTTTTATTAGGATTGTGTTGAATCTGGAAATAATTTAAGTAGAATTGAAATCTTGATGATGTTTAGACTTCCAATCCATGTACCTGGAATATTCTTCAATTAATTTATGATTTCTTGGATTACTTTTAGAAATATTGTGTAGTTCTCAATGTTTAAATTCTTTGTATCTTTAGTGAGGGTTATTTCTAGATATTTGATTCTTTTAGTTGCAAATATAAATGGTTTTTTTTATTTCTTCCTCATATCACTCATAATTAGTGTAAAAAAATCACCACTGATTTTTACATGATTATCTTGCATCCTGCCACTTTACTAAAGTTATTTATCAGATCTAGTAGCAGTTATGGTTTTTTAAAAGACTTTCTTTTTTTTTTAATTTATTTTTATTGTGGGTAAAAATCAAAATTCTCACAATACATACAAACATTTGCAAAATGATATATAAATATATATGCATATATGTGTATTTGCTTACAAAAATGTTGTTTATATATATATATATACATATATTTTAAGAGGTGCTTAGATTACCCAAAATATTACACGGAACCCACTGGGATTCCCATGTTGCCCACCTCCCACACCTCCCACCACATCCCACATAAACATCTCCCACAAGTATGGCCCACCACCCTCAATGAACTTACACATCCTGGAGCCTTGCCACCAACCATAGACCACAGTTCACACTGTAGACCACACTCTCTCCCACTCAGTTCTGAGTGGTGTGTGCTGATTTAAAATGGCCTACATCCGTTGCCACAACAGTACTCAGGACAACCTCCAACTCCCAAAGAAGCCCCTGTATTTCAACTGCTCATCCCCTCCCTACCCCAAAAGTGTCAAGTGGCCACTGGCTCCACCTCATTGTTATAATTTCTTGCATTGCTAGAATCACCATATGTGAACAAGAGAATACCATCAAGTCCACTCTAGTCCATAGTTCTTCCCCCAATCCTGAGGGGACTGGAATGGTGATGTCCACTCCAACTCCAAGTGAGAGAGGGCTTATATCCCATGGATATGGTGGGTGGGATGATCCTGCCTGAAGATGCAGGCACTCCCCATTCCCTGGGACAGCCATTGCCCATAGTAGTCTCCTCACCAGGTGACTTGGATGAGTCCATTGAGCTGTAGGGTAGGAGTTGCAGCTCCACCTAGATTTCATGCACACCTGGCACATAGGTAGGCGGGAGGCTCCAGTCTCTGGAAGTATACCTAAAAACTCCAGCATCACATATAGGTTTGAATAGAAGGGACTGGTGAACCATGTGCAGGGAGGACTTATTTGAGTCTAATTCTGTCACTCTCAGGAGCACAGATTCCAAAAAAGAACCCACTGATAAGGCATCAGTCTCTGGGGCTATCCCCCCTTATATAGGACCAGGGTGTCTCTGGAGCTCTCAGGAACCCCTCTGAGTGGGGTGATAGGCACTAAGATGTTCTATGAGCTCCTACTGAGGTGTGCATAAGAGTTACCTCTGGGATGACCTCCCGACTCTCTTTGAAGTCTCTTAGCCACTTGAACTCATTTGTCTTTACCATTTCCCCCTTTTATTCAAGTTCTTTTTCCAGTTGTGTTGCCAGTTGGCACTTGGTATTAATCCCTTGTTGCCAGGGAGGCTCATCCCCGGGAGTCATGTCCCACGTTGGGGGGAAGATAATGCAATCATATGCTGAGTTTGGCTTAGAGAGAGAGGCCACATTTGAGCAACAAGGAGGCTCTCAGGTGGCAACCCTTAGGCACTCCACAACTGCAGGCTAAGTCTCATTTACAAGAGCAAAGACTCACAAGGGTAGTCATCAATAAAAAAAAAAACACATCAGTGGGTCATCCTATTTTGACAGGCACTGTCCCTGCACTCAGAGGACTATTGCTGCTCCCTTGGAGACTGTGGCAGAGCTCTCCAGGCTAGGAATTCAGATTCCCTCATTTATTGTGTGATTATCCACCCATCATGACCATGCCCCATCCCCTGATCCTTTGAATGATTTTGTATATCTTTCATGTATATTCGGATGAACCAATCTCCACAAAACCCCCCCAGACACCCTCCCCCAATAATCCCCCTCAGTACCCATTGTAACCCTTCTGTGATCCAAATCCTCCATGAACACTTAGTCCATAAAATAATCAAATACACTTACTAGGAAAAAGAAACAAGTGTGATAAGCTTACATGCAAGAGACAAACATAAGGAAACTCAGGGGAAAAAAAAAAGAGAGAAGGAAAAAAAACAAATAATCAAACAAAAAACAAAACAAAATAAAATATAATTAGTGGATTGGGACATTCAAAAAATGGGCAAAAAAGCAAAGGAAATGCTTTTAAAAAATTATATATATATATATATTCATTTTTTTTCCTTTCTCTTTTCTTTTTTCCTTTTTTTCCTTCCCTTTATCACTGTGTTATCGGATGTCTGGTGTGCCATGACACCTTCCTCCTCTCAATCCCCATTGTCTCCCAATTTTTCATTTAATTTTCAAAGAAGTTTTAGGTCACAGCAAAGTCACACACGGAGTGCCGGAGACTCCCAGATACCAAACCACCCCCCCTTCCCCACCCCATATTAACTCCCCCCCCCTTTTTTTTGGTTGTTACCATTGTTATAACTGTTATGCAGATAACAAAATATAGCAACTAAACATTGTCAGTGATTTACAGTATTGTTTACAATTTAGATGATTCAGTTTAATAATTTTGATGTTATTTACCATGTCTTGTGTCCATTACTGTAAGGTAATGAAAAACCTTCCCCATGACCACCAAACAACCCATTAGATCTTTACTGTTCCCTTCTCCCCAGCCCCCCAGGGCCCGTAATACCCCCCTCTCCCAACCCATGGAATGTCAAGATTCACAGTTACATGCCCTGGGGATTTGCTATATGTAGGATCATGTCATCTACAAAGAGTGAAAATTTTACATCTTCCTTTCCAATTTGAATGTCTTCTATTCCTTTCTTTCTTTTTCTTGCCAATCTGCTTTAGCAAGAAAATCTTATATAATTCCAAATAAGAGTAATGACAAAGTACATCCATGCCATATTCAGATAATAGAGGGAAAGCATTTAGTCTTGCACCATTGAGTATGGTGTTAGCTGGGGTTTTTCATATATGTCCTTTATCATATCAAGAAAGTTTCCTTCTGTTCCTATCTTTTGAAATGTTTTTATCAAGAGAGGTTTCTGAATTATGTCAAATGTTTTTTCTGTGACAATAGAGATTATCATGCAAATTTTCTCATTATATCTATTAATGTGTTCCATTACATTAATTGATTTTTGTTATGTTGAACCATCCTTGCAAGCCTGGTATAAAGCTCACTTGATTGAGGTGTCCAATTCATTTGATTTGAAAGTGTGTTTTTGAGGATTTCTGCATCTAAGTTCATTAGAGAAACCGGTCCTTAAATTTCTTTACTTGAAGTGTCTTTATGTGGCTTTAGTATTAGGGTGATGTTGGTATCACATGATGAGTTAGGTAATGTTCTTTCTTATTTTATTTTTTGAAGAGTTTGAACAGCATTGGTGTTAGTTTTTTTTTTTTTTTTTTTTTTTTTGTACAGTTTGTTGGAATTTGTCTGAGTATTCATCTGGCCCTGTGCTTTACACAGTTGGAAGTTATTTATTTTAAATGTCCTAAAATTTCCTTGAAAAAGATTTTGTTTACATAAATGTTATATAAAGATATAGAGAATTCCCATATTCCCCAACTCCTCCCCTTCCACACTTTCCCAAATTAACATCTTACATTAGTGTGGTATATATGTTACAACTGATGAACACTTATTAAAGCATTGCTACTAACCATGGACTATAGTTTATATTATACTTTACACTCTGCCTTGCAGAATTCTGTAAATTGTGACAAAATATATAATGGCTTGTGTCAATCAATGCAATGTCATGCAGGACAATTCCAATTTACTGAAAATGTCCCCATATTACACATCTTCTTCCCTTTCCCTCCCCTTAAAACCTCTGGTGGTCACTGCTTTTATAATAATGATAAAAGGTTTTCCATTGCTAGGATAATAGTAAGTCTATAATAGAACAAAAATTAGTCTACTTTAGTCCATTATTCATTCACCAACCTTGGGGATGTTGATACTGACTCTGTTTCTAATTGAGATAATGCTTAGATCCAATGGGGTAGATGGATGAAACTATCTTGCTGGCAGTTGCAGAAACTCTCTGTTCCTTGGTATGGGCATTGTCCATCATCATCTCTTTGTTAGTTGACCTGGGTGAGTCAAATGAACTGGAGAGTAGGTGTTGCAACTCTGCTGAGACTCAGGGTTCAACTGGTACATGAATGGACCAAAGATTATAGTCTCTGGGACATGTATTTAACACATATAGTTCTAATTAAAGGTCCAGATAAAAGGGGCAGAAAAGCTATGTGAAGGAAAATTATAAATGATTCTAACTCTTTTACACTGGAGAGCATAAATTTAAAATAAGGCCCACTGACAGGGTGCCAAGTCCTTGAACTTGTTTGAACCACTTATAGTGTCTGGATGCCTCTAGAGTTCTTAGGAGCACCTCTGCTTGACTCATTGTTCATTGTGGCAGTTAATGAGGTCCTGCTGAGATGTGCATGAACATAAACTTTGGAATGACTTCCTGATTCACTTTAAAATCTCTTAGTCATAAAAAAAAAATATGTATTTAATATTTCCCCCTTTTTGTCTAGGTCTTAATCCAGATGCATTGCTAGTTGGTGCTTGGCAATAATTTCTCAGTGCCAGGGAGGCTCATTCAAAGAGAGTCATGTCCATGCCAAGAGGAAGGTAGTGTGTTTATATGCTGAGTTTAGATTAGTCAGAATCCACATTTGATCAACAAAGAGGCTTTAAGGGGGTAAGTCTTAGGCAATATATAATACTAGGCTAAGTTTCAACTTCACATGAAAAGTTTCATAAGTACAATCAACAATATCAAGGACCTGGTGTAATGATCTGTTTTCCTTCACAAGGCACTGCTCTTGTACTTGGGATATTCTTGCTGTCCTATTAGAGAATGTAGCAGAACTCTCCAGGATGAGAATTCATTATTGTTTTGGTTATTGTGTGGGTCTCCACCAACCAAGACAATACCCCATGAACACTTGCATATATTCATATATCTTAGAGGCATGTCCCCAATCCACCTCTCTCCATACATCACCCTATCACTGACACCCTGCTTATGTGATCTTCCCCTGCCACTCTTTTGATCCTTCTGTGATCCAAAGCTTCTCAAAAAACACAGCCAAAAAATAACCAAATAAAATTTATTAGAAAATTAAATAATAATAGCTTTAAAGTAAATAAAATAAAAAATAAATCATTGAAATAAAAATTTACATATTGTATCTTTCATCATTGTAAGATCTTTTGTCTTGCATGCACAGTGACATTTTCTTCTGTATATTCCCTCAATGTCTTTTTTTTTTTTTTTTCATTTTATCTTCAAGGAAGCTTTAGGATACATAAAAGTCACATAGAAAATATAGGGGATTCCCATATATAGAAACACCCTCTCTCTTTTCCACTCTCCCTTCTTATAATATTTTATATACAGATGGTACATTTGTTACAGTTGATGTACAAATATTATAGCATTGCTACTAACCATGGTCAATTGTTTACATTAAGGTTTTCATTTTCAACCATACACTTTCACAGGTTTTTACAAAATTTAAAGTGGCCTTTATCCATTATTCTAAGATCAGACACAATTCTAATGTTCAACAAATGGCATATGTTCCATTTGTTCTACACTTCCCTTCTCCTCCCCTTGGAATGTATGGTAACCACTGTTTGAATTTTTGAAGAATCACTCATTTTTACTTAGAATAATATTGAAGCCTTGACATATTGGTCTGTTTTCTTTTACTGGCACTATCTATGTTCTTGAGGGGTTCTTTTCCCTACAACTGAGAATATAGCAGGGATCCACATGATGGGAATTTAATATTTTCTTGTTTATTGTGTGTATATCTACCCACTGAAATATCATCCTGTCATAATGTGTTGTGTCAGGGAGTGGAGACCCACACATTGAGTGGGAAGGAGATGGACCCCCATCTTTGGGAGGACTGATTCACGCAGAAACAGAAAGATGGGTGTCTCTTAGAAGCAAGGGTGGATAGCTTAGGAAAGGTAGATATATTAGGAAAGGGTGCATAGATTAGGAAAGTGTGGATAGATTAGGAAAGGTAGGTAGATTAGGAAGGGCAGGCTAGAATACCCAGAATACTAGGGGGATAGATGGAGGGGCACTAGGTGTCTAATAGGGGAGGATAATCAGCTTGTCAAGACCTCCTGTTGCATGTAATTATGAATCTTGTCATCCAACACGTCAAGACAGGAGAGTGTTATGTGTCCCAGGGGGATGGGGAGGAAGGAACAGAAAAGATGAAACGGGATATTTAATGGTCAGGGGAAAAGTTTTTCATTACCTTACAGTAATGGACACAGGACATGGTAAATATCATCAAAAATTATTAAACTCTACCGTCTAAATTGTAAACTATACTGTAAACCATTGACAGTGTTTAGTAGCTATGTTTCATTACCTGTATAACAGTTATAACAATGCTACCATCCAAATAAAAAAGTTTTAATATGGGGTGAGGGAAGGGGAAGGAGGTTGGGTATATGAGAGTCTCCAGTATTCTGTGTGTGACTTTGCTGTGACCTAAAATTTCTTTGAAAATTAAATGAAAATTTGGGAGAACCTGGGGTGTGAGAGGGGGAAGGTGCCATGGTACAGACTGGACACCCAATAATGCCGTGATAAAAGGAAAAAATAATAATAATAAATTATTTTTATTTTTAAAATTTTTTTTTGTTTTTTCCCATTTTTTGAATGTCCTAATCCTTTAATTTTTAGGGTTTTTTTTTTTTTGAGTTTCCATGTATTTTATCTCTTACATTTAAGCTTATCATTATTATTTCATTTTCCTATTAATTGTATTTGGCTATTATACAGGCTTCATCTTCAAGGAAGGTTTAGATCACAGAAGGGTTACAATGGGGGCAGTAGAGGATCACTGGTGGGGGTGTCTGGGATGGGGGTTTCATGGGAGGAAGTTCACCTGAATATACATGAAAGATATATAAAAATATTCAAATGATCAAGGGGTGGGGCACGGTCACAGTGGGTAGACAATCACTCAATAAATGAGGGAATGGTGAATTCCCAGCCTGGAGAGCTCTGCCATATTATCCAAGAGAGAAGCAACAGTCCCCTGAGTGCAGGGGCAGTGTCTGGCAAAGAAGGATTTTCCACTGATGGGTTCTTGTTATTGATGGTTAGTCTTACAAGTCTTTGCTCTTGTAATTGAAACAGCCTACTGTTATGGGGTGCCTAAGGGTTGCCACCTGAAAGCCTCCTTTTTGCTCAAATGTGGCCTCTCTCTAAGCCAAACTCAACATATGAATGCATTACCTTCCCCTCAGCATGGGACATGACTCCTGGGGATAAGCATCCCTGGCAACGAGGGATTAATACCAAGTGCCAACTGGCAATATGACTGGAAAAAGACCTTGAATAAAAGAGGGAAAAGGTAAAGACAAATGAGTTCATGGGCCTAAGAGACTTCAGAGAGAGTCAGGAGGTCAGTGCAGAGGTAACGCTTATGCACACCTCAGTAGGAACTCATAAAACACCAAAGTGAATATCACCCCACACAGAGGGGCTCCTGAAGGCTCTGGAGACACCCAGGTCCTATATGGGGGGATAGCTACAGAGATTGATGCCCTATCAGTGGGCTCTATTTTGGAATCTGTGGCCTGAGAGTGACAGAGTTGGACTCAAATAAGTCCTCCCAGCACATGGTCAATCAGTCCCTTCTATTCAAACCTAAATGTGATGCTGGAGTTTGTAGATGTACTTCCAGAGACTGGAGCCTTTGTCTTGCCCATGTGCCAGCTGTGCCTGGAATCTTGGTAGAGCTGTAACTCCTACTCTAAAGTGCAATGGACTCACCCATGTCACCTGGTTAAGGAGACGATGATGGACAATGGCCATCCCAGGGAGTGGAGAGAGCCTGCAGCTGCAGGCAGGATAATCCCATCCATGATATCCATGGGATATGGGCCCCCTCTCTCTTGGTGGTGGAGTGGACATCACCATCCCGAACTCCTCAGGATTCGTAGAAGAGCCATGGACTAGAGTGGACTTAATGGTATTCTGTTATAGACATATTGTGATTCAAGCAATGGAAGAAATTACAACAGTGAGGTGGAACCAGTGGCCACTGGATGCTTTCAGGGCCAGGAAGGGAAAAACGGTTGTAATACAGGGGCTTTTTCAGGACTTGGGAATTATCCTGAGTGACATAACAACGATAGATATAGGCCATTTTACATCAGCATATACCATGCAGAATTGTGTGGGAGAGAGTGTGGTCTACAATGTGAAATATGGTCCATGCTTAGTGGCAAAGCCCTAGGATGTGTATATCCAGTGCAGGTAATGTGCCACACTAATGAAAGATGTTTATGTGTGATGTCATGATATGTGTGGGAGGTGGGGAACATGGGAATCCCTGTAATTTTTGTGTAACATTTATGTAATCTAAGCATCTTTTAAAATACAAAAAAAAAGTGCCACACAAATACAAAGTATCAACAATAGCAGAGTATATGTGAACATTGTACTTTTCCATGAATTATCTGTAATCCTGCAATGTTTCTAATGTAAAATTAAAAATATTTCAAAATGTTATACTGACAGAAAAAAATAAACTGCTTTTAAAAAAAATCTATGACAAAGTGAACATTTACATATTCCATATATGCATACCTCAGGTGTGCCAATCCCATATATCCCCCAACACTGACTCCCTACACTTGTAACCCTCCCCTGCCATATTTACCAAAAGAACATTCCTAATATTTTAGTTTTAGCCACAGATTTGCAAATCACAATTTTTCAAATGCTCCTTCCCCAACCCTACACCCAGTTTCATGGATAGTCCTACCTAACATCACACCCTACTCCCACTCACATACAAGCACTGCCAAATCCAGTCACATCACTGTACCACTCTCAAGCCTACCCTCTTGCCCAACCACACCCTACAAACTTAACATAGATTTTTCTCATATTGGCATCAGATCCACCCTCTACTCCCCTTATTTCTCCTGAAAACCTATCTTCCGGACTCTAGCTCTGTGGGTCTGCTCAATTTGTTTAAGTCATATCAGGGTGCTCATGTAATATTTGTCCTTCAGTGTCTGGCTTACTTGACTCAATATAAGGTCTTCAAGATTATCCATGTTTTCCCGAGTGCTAATACTGTATTCCTTCTTACAGCTAAGTAATATTCCATTGTATGTATATACCACAGTTTGCTTGTCCATTCATCTGTTGATGGACATTTGGGTTGCTTTCAACTTTTGGCAATAGTGTATAATGCCACTATGAGCATTGTTCTGCATATATCCGTTTGAGTGCCTGCTCTCACGTTTTCTAGGTATATAACCAGAATTACGATTTCTGGATCATATGGTAATTCTATAGTTATCTTTCTGAGGAACCAAAAAACTGTCATTCACAATAGCTGCACCATTCTACATTCCCAACTACAGTGCATAATTATACCCTTTCCTCCACATTCTCTCCAAAACTTGTAGTCCTCTGTGTTTTTAATAGCCACTAGTATAATGGGTATAAGATGATATCACCTTCTAGTTCTGATTTGCTTTTCCCTAATAGCTAGGGATGTTGAGCACATTTTCATGTGCTTTATTGCTATTGTATTCCTTCTTTGGAGAAGTGTCTCTTCAAATATCTTGTCCAATTTTTAAGTGGATTGCTTGTCTTTTTTTTTTTTTTAATATGTAGGATTTCTTTATATATGCTGGATATTGAGCCCCTTTATTAGTCAGCCAAAAGGGTGCTGATGCAAAATACCATAAATCTGTTGGCTTTTAAAATAGGTATTTATTTGGGGTAGAAGCTTCCAGTTATCATGTCATAAAGCATAAGTTACTTCCTTCACCAAATTCAGCTGCCATGTGTAAGAGCAAGATGACTGCCAACATGTGCCAATAGTTCAGGATTCCTCAGTTCCTATCTTCCTGGGGCTTGTCTCTCCAGGATCACCTGCCCTGATCTCTCCACAAGGTCAGCTATAGAGTATCAGATGACCAGCTCTGTCTCCCCAGGGCTCAATTCGCTCTGGGTTCAGCTACTCTGCGCCTCTGTGTCCTTACTTTCTGGGATCCAGCTGAAAACTCCAAGTCTTTTCTCTGCCATGTAGTTTTCTCTGTGACATCCTACTACTGTGGCCCAATCAAAGCCCTAATCATAATTATTTGGAATTCCTAAACAATGCCAAACTGCTACAGCCTCTATCAGATTGATATTTACCAAATATTTTCTCCCATTGTGTCAGCTGTCATTTCATTTTCTTGACAAACTCCTTTGAAGCCCCAAATATTTAATTTTGAGGAGGTCCCATTTATTGATTTTTTTATTCATTGCTCATGTTTGATCTATAGTTTATGGAACCATTTCCTACTACAAGATCTTGGAGATGCTTCCCTACATTATATTTTAGGAGCTTTGTGATCTTCACTTTCAAATTTAGATCTTTGGTCCACATAAAGTTAATATTTGTACTGGTCATGAGATGGCGATCCTCCTTTGTTTGGATGTGGATATACAGTTTTTCAAGCACCATTGGTTGAAGAGGCCATTTTCTCCCATCTGAGTGGGCTTGGTGGCTTTTTTGAATAACAGTTGACCCTATATGCAAGGATCTATATCAAAACATTCAGTTCTTTTCCATTGGTCAATATGACTGTCCTTATGCAAATACCATGCAGTTTTGACCTTTGCAGCTTTGTAATATGTTTTAAAGTTAGCTAGTGTAATTCCTTCAATTTTGTTTCTCTTGTTCAATATGTCTTTGGCTATCAGGGCCTCTTGCCCTTCCAAATAAATTTCATAACTAGATTTTCCAATTCAGAAAAAAATGTAATTTTAATTAAGATTGCCTTAAATCTGTAAATCAATCTTGGTAGGATAGATATGTTAATGATATTAGTATTCTAATCCATGAACAGGAAATGTCTTCTGTTTATCTAAGTCTTCTTAGATTTCCTTTAACAATGTGTGCAGTTTTCTGCATACAAGTACTTTATATCTTTAGTTAAGTTTATTCTTAGTTATTTGATTCTTTTAGTTGCTATTATAAATGGAATATTTTTCTTGATTTCTTCCTAAAATTGCTCAATATTGCTGTACAGAAATTCTACTGACTTTTGTATTCTGATCTTATATCCTACCACTTTACTGAACTCTTTGATCAGCTCTAATAGGTTTATTGTAGGTTTCTCAGGGCTTTCTATGGATAGTATCATGTCATTTGAAAATAGTAAAATTTTTAATTCTTCCTTTTCAATTGGAAGCATTTTATATCTTTTTTCCTTGGTAAGTGCTCGAGCAAGTACTTCTAACACAATGTTTAATTAGAAAGTTGACAGTAGGCATCCTTGTCTTGTTCCAGAACTTAGAGGGAAAGCATTTAGAATTTCACCATTGAATAAGATGTTAGCTGTGTGTTATTTCATATATAACCTTTATCATGTTGAGGAAGTTCCCTTCTATTGCTATTTTTTTTTCAGTTAACAACAATAAATATAATTTTCCCTCTTCAAAACAAAAAAGGAATTTGTAAGAAAAAAGGGGTTAATTTACTTGGGGTTTATCAGTACACCATTTTCAGTGCACCCTGAAAGAATTAAAAACCATGAAATTATATTCACTGAATACTGTCCCACAGTTACATTTCTTTTTTAATCTGGCTTAAATACATCATGGCTTTAGATTAAAATCCTTAAAGCTAGGGGGATCTGTGGGAAATAATACTATATTAAAATATTTATTTCCTCATTAACAATTTCATTAAATTTTTAAAAAAATCTGACATTTCCCTTAAATATTAAGTTGAAGCCTGATCTATGATTTAAGAGAAAAATGTTGTTTTATTTGTGGAAGAGAAGGGCACATTAAAAAAGAATGCCCCCAGTTTAAAGGCTCCTCAGGTAGCCTTTCCAGTAAATAGATGACTCAGGGAAAAGCCTCACCGAAGAGGACCCAACAGGAATCAAGAGGGAACAAAAATGAAGCATTCTAAATGGCATTCAGGCATTCATATTCACTTTGAAAATTAGGTTCATTTCACAGGAAACAGCAGCATATTGCTATCTTTTTAAGTGTTTTTTAATCAGGAAAGGGTACTGTTTTTTGTTGAATGTTTTTCTACCACAATAGAGTTGATCATGTGATTTTAAAAATTCTGTGTATGTAGTGTATTACATTGATTTTCTTATGTTGAACCACCCTTGCATATGAGTGATGAAACCCACTTGGTCATGGTATATACTATGTTTGATGTGTTGTTGAATATATTTAGCAAGAATTTTTTTGAGGATTTTAACATCCAGTTTCTTTAGAGAGAATGGTCTATAGTTTTCCTTTCTTGTGGCATCTTTATTTGGCTTTAGTAATAGGGTGATGTTGGCATCATAGAATGAGTTAGGCAATGTTTCCCCCACTTCTAATTTTGGAAGACTTTAAACATGATTGGTGTTAGTTCTTTCCAGAATGAATAGAATTCACCTGTGAAGCCATCTGGTCCTGTGCACTACTTAATTGGGAGATTCTTCATAACTAATTCAATCTTGTTACTTGTGTTTACCTGTTGAATTCATCAATATATTCTTTCATCAACGTAAGCTGCTTGTGATTTTCTAGAAATTTGTACATTTCATCTTTTTGACATACTATTTTTCAAAATATCCTCTCATGATGCCCTTCATTTTTGTGGAATCAGTCATTATATCCTCTTCTTCATTTGTTATTTTAAGTATTTGCATCTTCTCTCTTTTTTTCTATGTTAGTCTAGCTAAGGGTTTGTCAATTTTATTAATCTTCTCAACGAAACAGGTTTTGAATTTGTTAATTTTTTCTAGTGCTTTCTTATTTTCAATTTCATTTAGTTTTGTTCTAACCTTGATGATTTCCTTCTTTCTACTTGTTTTGGGATTAGTTTGTTGTTCTCTTTCTAATTCCTCCAGGTGTACAGTTAGGTCTTTGATTTTAGCTATTTCTTCTTTCTTAACAGTTGTAGTTATGGCTATGAATTTCCCTCTCAGCACCCAATGGGTTTTGATACATTGTGTTTGTCTTTTGCCTTTATTTCAAGGTAGTTAATGATTTCTTTTGCAATTTCCTTCTTGACCCACTGATTGCCTAAGAGTGTGTTCTTTAGCTTCCATATCTTTGTATTTAATCTGTTTTTCTGCCACTTACTGATTTCCAGTTTCATTTGACTGTGGTGAGAGAATTGCTTTGTATAATTTTAATCTTTCTGAATTCATTGATAGCTGTTCTGTGGCCTAGCATATCATCTATCTTGGAGAATGACCCATGTGTGCTTGACAAGAATGTATATCCCACTCTATTTGGGTGTAATGTTTTGTTTATATCTATTACATCTAGATCCTCTAATGTATTATTCAAGGTGTCTGTTTCTTTATTGACCCTCTGAGGAGATGGTCTATCTAATGGTGATAATGGAGTATTAAAATTCCCCACTATAATTGCAGAGTCATCTATCTCTCCACTAAGTTTTCCCATGTTTCCCTCATGTATTTTGAGGTGCTTTGGTTAGGTGCAGAAATGTTTACAATTTCTTTCTTCTTGATATATTTCCCATTTTCTTAATATATAGTGTTCTTCTTTGTCTCTTATAATAGTTTTGCATTTAAAGACTATTTTGTCTGTTATTAGTGTAGCTATTCCCATCCTTTTTGGTTATTGTTTGCATGTAAAATTATTTTCCAAAAACTCACTTGCAACTTCTTTGTGTCCCTGGGTCCAAGGTGAGTTTCTTTTAGACAGCATATAGATGGATCATATTTCCTTATGCATTCTGCCAATCTGTGTCCCTTGATTGGAGAATTTGATCCATTAACATTCAATGTTCTTACTTTCAAATCATTACTTACATTAGCCATATTTTCTTTAGGTTTATATATGCCATATGCTGCTTTTATTTCTCTTTTAATCTTTTTAGTTATTTTTACCAATAACCTTCCTTTGTACACTATCCTCCAACCCTATGTCTCTTGTTTATTTCCTTTCAACCCGCAGAATTCTTTCTAATATTAAAGGGCAGGGTTTTTTTTTTTTTTTTTTTTTTTTTTTACAGACTGTCTTAGTCTCTGTTTATCTGTGAATATTTTGAATTTTTCCTCATTTGGTATCCATTAAAGCCTGCTTTACTGGATACAGAATCCTTGACTGACAATATTATTTTTCTTTTAGCATCTTAACTATGTCATACCACTGCCTTCTTGCCTCTATGATTTCAGATGAGAAATCAACACTTAATCTTATCAAGCTTCCCTTGTTTGTGATGGAACTCTTTTCTCTTGCTATTTCCAGTGTTCTCTGTCTTGAGCATTGGACAATTTAGTAAATATGTCTTGGGGTAAGTCTTTTAAGATTTATGCAGTTTGGAGTATGCTTCACTTCTTAGACTTTCCATGCATGTCACTCAAAAGAGTTGGGAAATTTTCAACCATTATTTCCTCCAACACTCCTTCTGACACTTTCCCTTCTCTTCTCTATCTTGTATGCCTATAATGTAAATGTTTATGCCTTTGATGTTGTCATTCAAATCTGTCAGTCTCTGCTGGACTTTTTCTATCTTTTTGTCTATCAGTTCTACTATCTGTATGATTTCAGATGTACTGTCCTCGACATCAATGATTTTTTCCTCTGCCTATTAAAATCTGCTGTTAGGGACTTCCAGTATATTTTTTATTTCTTGCATTGAACCGTTCATCACCATCAGATCCTTTATTTTATGTATGTTTAAATTTTTTTTCAGTATGTTACCCCAGTTTATTCTTAATATCCTTTATTTCTTCCTTCACTTCATTAAGTTGTTTCATGATATATGTTTAGAAATCCTTTATTATTTGTTCCACATTCTGCATCTTCTCCTATTTTTTAGTTTGTTTTTTAGACTGGACCATGTCTTCCTGTTTCTTAGTAAGCCTTGCAACTTTTTGTTTGTGTCTAGGCATCTGTTTATCTTTATGGGCTTACTTGGTTGGTTAGTTTCTCTGTCTCCTCTAGGGTTCTGTTTTGTTGTTTTGTGTGTAAGATATTTTTCCCTTTTGACCCTTGAATCATCTTATTCTATATCCTTGCAGTTGTCTGTGTTCCCTTGAAAAAAATATTAAGACCAGAGAAAAGGAAAATGATAGGAAGAGAATATATAATAATGATATTAATAAAAGGCAGAAGAGGAATGGTACAAGAGCTAAGAAAATAAAACAGTAATCTGAGTAAAAATCATTAAAAATAGAAAGGAATAAGAATAAAAAGGTGGAATAGATAAATGAAACAAGAAACAAAATAGAGAAAAGTAGAATGAATCAAAAGTCTGAAAGATGAGAAGAAAAGAAAAAAGAGGGAAAAAAAAATGAAGACCAAAAAATAAAAGGTGAAATGAAAGAAAAGAACCAGAAAATAGGAGGGAGAAAAATGAAAGAAAGAAAAGGAATAAAGTAGGTAGAAATGATGAGGGGAAAAAAGGAAACAAATAAGGGTAAAGTACAAAAAACAATAAACAAAACAACAACAACAAAAAACAACCCTTGATATACAGCCTTCCCTCCTAGGCCCATAGGGATCTTCCAAGCTGCAGGTGCTCATCAGGTAATCACCCTGTAGCCTGCCTTGTTGGAAGGTTTTTGAACATGATTCAATCTCATTACTTGTGATTGGTCTGTTGAGGTCTTCCATTTCTTCTTCCATCAGTGTATGTGGCTCATGCATTCCTCAAAATTCATTCATTTCCTCTAGGTTGGTCTACATGGCATACAGTTTTTCATAGTATCCTCTCTTTATTACCTTTACTTCTGTGAGGTCAGTGGTGTTGTCCACTTTCTCATTTCTCATTTTATTTATATGCATCATCTCTTATTTTTCTTTGTCAGTGTAGCTAAGAGATTGTCAATTTTATTCTTCTTCTCAAAAAACAGCTTTTGGTTTTGTTAATTCTCTCTATTATTTGTATTCAATTTCATTTAATTCTGCTCTAATCTTTGTTATTTCTTCCTTTCTGCTTTCTTTGGGATTTATTTCTGTTCTTTATCTAATTCTTCCATATGTGTAGTTAGGTCTTATTTAACTCTCTCTTCATTTTTAATGTAGGCATTTAGAGCTAGAAATTTTCTTCTCAGCACTGACATCACCACATCCCATAAGTTTTGATATATTGTGTTCTCATTTTCATTGACTTCAAGATATTTATTGATTTTTCTTACAATTTCCTCTTTGACCCACTGATTGTTTGAATGTGTTGTTTAAATTCTATGCTATTCTGAATTTTTCAGTTTTCTACCCATTAATTGATTTCTAGCTTCAATGCATTGTTGGACAGAAATAGTGTTTTGTATAAATTCATTCTTACTAAATTTGTAGAGACTTGTTCTATTAACCAGCATTTGGTGTATATTGCAGAAAAATCCATGAGCACTCAAGAAGGCTGCAAATCTTGCTATTTTGGAGTGCAAAGTTCTGTATATACCCATCATGTCTAGTTCCTCTAATATATTATTCAAGGTCTTTTTTTTTCTTTATTGATGCTCTGTTGAGATGTTCTGTCTATTGTTGAGAGTAGTGTTTTGAAGTCACACACTTTGATTGAGGAAGTGTATATTCCTCCCCATAATTTTGCCAATATTTGTCTCATGTATTTTGATGTACTGTGTTTAGGTGCATAAGTATTTAAATTTTCCTTTCCTTTTGGTATTATTATTTTGTTACCCAAATTTAAACATAATAAGAGATAAACTACACATAGTAGAGCTGTTATCCTTACTGATAACTCCAATTTAAACAGATTCTATTTTCATTTCTACATGTTACTAAAACATTCCTATTTCCCACAAGTTAGAAAAATATACATGAATTTTCTATTGAAGGGAAAATAAGTACAAAGGAAACACAAATTATGACATGAGAATGTATTTTTTACTTACTCAAACTTCATTTTGAAATCATTTAAATTAACTTTTTTCTAGCCTTAAACCTCAAATAGAATTTTTCTTAATTTTTATACATGGCTAAATTTATGAAACTGCACTTTGTGGATTAAGGGAGAAATTTTGTCCACCTCTCAACAGAACAGTTTCTCTGAGCCACTCTTATCAGATTCCCTACCAGCCCTTGTTTCTCATGCTGAAATAACAGGGTAGAGCATGGGGCTAAAAGTGGTGAAGGTGACAATCAAAACTTTTTTCTCTGTTAGCAATAGGAATGATCTCAGATGTAGCTAGGTGTATGCAAATGGTCCATAGTAGAAAATCACAACTGTGAAGAGGGTACAAAATATTTTTCATGCCTTATTCTTCCCTCCCACTGACTGCATGCAGTGAAATCAAGGGGAATCCAGCTGTAGACACATATGATAACAAGGAAAGGAAGCATGAGGAAATGGATGCTGCTCACAAAAACTGTGTACACATATTCTGAGTTGTCCATGAATGGCAGAGTTATCATGGTTGGTATATCACAGAAGAAATGATTGATGTCCCTGGGCTGGCAATAAGGGAAATGGAGTGCATATGCAATGTGGGCACAGTTTTTCATAGAGCCCAATATACAAGATTCTGTGATCATAACAAACATTGTTTTGGTCATGCAAATACAATAGTTCCAAGGAAAGTAAATAAGCACATAATGGTCATAGACCATTGAGGTCAAGAGCAGAGCTTGAGCAAATTCTAATATCAAGAAAAAGAAATTCTCAATCCCACAACCAATGATGGAGATAGACTTGTTAACAAACAGATAACTGGGAGGCATCTTGGGAACAATGGTGGAGACATAAAGTATGTCAACCAGTGAAAGCTGAGTACTTAAGAAATATATGGAGGGTAGAGATGTGTATCCAAGAAGATGAGGACAAGCATGGAGAGGTTTTCAATCAGAACCATTAGGAAAATGTGAATGATTAAAGTGAAGAGGAACAGGCCAATTCTTGCTGGTGGAAACAATCCCATAAAAAAAGAAATCATTTGATGTTTGAATGTAATGTCTCAATGGTCTTTTTATTGTTTTATCCTTTAAGAAGGGAAAAGTATATCCAAGGCAACTAAAGATGAGTGAATTATTTACCTATTTTTAAAAAATTTCTCTGATTAATCCAACTAAAGATTTTCTAGGAAAGTATACAACTCATTAACTGAATAATCAAATGCACCTAATTTGAATAAGAAACATCATTCAATTACACAGAGATATGAGGAAATATGACAAACATTTACCTCCAAAATATTTTCTAACCAAGAAATAATAATATTAAATATACATTAGCAAACTAAGAGTATATGGATGTTTCTCTGCCCTTCATAAATTCATGTGTTGATAAGGTCAAACATACTTAAATTCCCTGTGTTCAAGTTGCATATGAATTCCAATTAATAAATGACTGATCCACTATATGAATAAGTTTAGATATATAAAGAGAATTATTTTGCTTCATATAAAGGACTTAATATTTGCTCATCTTGTAGCCATACATGAGTGACTGCAACCCTTTTTTTCATGTTGAGAAGCCAGACTCACTTCTTGAAATCACTCTATCAAACATGGCATCCTAAAAATCACTTATCAATATTTTGTTTTTGCTAAGAAATGTACAAGCAGCTGTTGCTTATTATCATAAAGTACAAATTCACACTTGATTTTAGATTCCTCCATTATTTGTTCCTTTTAACATCATTACTCAATTTCAATTGCCTACTACTGATAGAACAGAATCTTCACCTGATCCACTCTAAGGCACATGTATTGTACCACCCATGACTCAGCACAGGCATCACAAAATATGAGAATAGACATTTAAATATTTTAAGGTCCCTTCTCTTACGTATTTCTATTTGTGTGTGTGTGTGTATTTGCCTGTGTCCGTGTGCAAAAATATATTTTTTAAGTTTTGTGATAGTCAGAAGTAAAAGTGTTAGTTTGATCACAAATATTTTTCACCCGTATATCTGAAAGCACAACTAAAATCAAGAAATGGAATAAAATATTTCTTAATATCTCAATAGAAGTAAAAGAATGAGAAGGGAAGAATGTTTGCAAGAGGGACTACAGTACATTTTTATACTGGTATTTGGATCAAGGAAGGGTTATTTAATTAGGGGCAAGAAAATTTCACATCTTAAGAATTTGTGAGGGTGTGGGAATATTTGCTTTGTAAGAATTTCTAACATCAACTATGACATCAACAGTCCTGGTTTTTCCAGTATTAATTGGTTTCCTAGGATGTTAGGTTTTCAATTTAAGAACTGTTAAAGTTCTAAGCAAACTGGGATGAACCAGTCTTTCTATTACTAAAATACTTTTCTTGATATATTGATTAGAATACTTTTGAGGAAGCCTCTACCATAAACGGGAGAAATCCAAATACACTCACACAAGAAACTTTGAGAAGAAAAAGAAAATGTGGAAATAAAAATATTTTTGGAAAATAAAACCATCTTCAGGGACACATAAAAGGATATTAAATCCATAAAATAAATAAGTGTTGCATAAAAGCAGCACCAGGGAACAAGATAGTGTTTTTGAAAATTAAAATATATCTAATATAAATTATTTATTCAATGATTTGATAACTTTTATATATATATTCTTCTTCATGAAATTAAAATTTAAAGATAAGGAAAAATAAGGAAAGATAGCAACATTTGAAAATCAATAAACCAATGCAGGATTTCAACAAAATGATTAGGTTTTTCCCAAAACATGTTAAAAAATGAAAAGATGAACTTGCCAAACTATTTCTCAGAACTGACCATATGAGCCAACAATCAAATAACATGCAAATAATCTAACAATATGAATGAAAACTAATGTATATATTTTTTCTTGGAGATTCCAAATTACATCTTAGAAGCTTTCTCTTGAAAAATCTAAGTATGTGTTATAAACTGAATATTATTAGATATTTAAAAGAAGAACAATCAAATATCATCAGGTTTCATAATAACATATTTTCCCATATTAACAATAAATTCAGAAGTTACAGTAAAACTATAACAATACAACATATCCTCATTCTCACACAAACCAAGTGGGACAAAGTGCATTGAGAGAGTAATTAGGGAGAAGATATGGTGGTGTTGGTCCTGAGGGAGAACTCATCCACAAAAGCCTATGGTGAAGGATATTGGAATCTGGATCAACCATTTTCTTTTGAAACAAAAAAAAATAAACCTGTTGAAAAGCAAATAAATTAATATGTATTTGTTACCTCTGGAATTAAGATATATGTGTATGTGTAGAGTTATGTTATATGACTCTATGCTTAGGTTCATATGTCAGCCTTCCCACACAATGTGGAATTTTATTGCATATGCTCCTTTACTTGAAAAATATTTAAGAATTGATTTAAAAATAAATTTAATAATGTAAATATTCAAACAACCAACTAAATTTAAACTAATTAAATTGGTGTGTTCTGACTCATCACTGTTGAATCAATTACTTTTTATTACTCTGTAGCCTCTAATAATTCATGATAACTAATAAAGAAAATGAAAAGTTTTACTTGAAAAGTCATTTGATATTCAGTATACAATACAACATATTAAATGGATATAAAATTTATAATTATATTAGATATTGCCAATGTAATAACTGGACAATCATCAAGAAAAATCCATGACCACTTGAATAGTACATCATGCCATTTTGGAGTTAATGTTCTATAAATGTCTGTTAGATATGGTTCATTTATCATATTATTCAGTCTCTCTTCCTCATTTATCCTCTGTCCAAATGTTCTATCCCATGCTGAGAGTGGTGCATTGATGTCACCAAATATTATTTTAGTGATGTTTATTTTTCCTTTCAGTTTTGAGAGTGTCTCATGTATTTTGGGGTACTTAGGTGCATAAATATTAATTATTGTTATTTCTTCTTAAAGTTACCCTTTATTCATATATAGTTACCTTTGTCATCTCTTATAACCTTCTATTATTTAAAATCTATTTTTTCCAATATTTGTATCACTATGCCAGAACTTTTTTCATTACTATATGTGTGGAACATATTTTTCCAGCTTTTTCTTTCAGCCTGATTGTGTATTTGCATCTATGGTGAGTCTCTTGTAGACAATGGATACATAGCCTGTATTTTTGTAATCCATTCTGTCAGTCTATGTCTTTTGATTGGGGAGTTCACACCATTAACATTCAATGTTATGACTGCAAAGCCATTATTTACATAATTCATGTTACCTCTTGGTTTTCCATTGTCATATCTTACTATTGTCTGTTGTCTGTCTTTTAACCATTTCAGTTACCCTTATTTATAATTTTCATTTCTACTTACTTCTCCAAGCCTCTTGCCTTTGCCTTTTCATTTCAATCTGTGGCACAACACTTTAGTATTCCCTATAGATATGGTCCCTTGGTTAAAAACTGCCTTGGTTTTTGTTTGTCCTGGAGACGTTAAATTCACCTTCATTTCTAAAAGATAGTTTTGTCAGATAAATAACTCTTGGTTTGCAGTTTTTCTTTTTCAGTAACTTAAATATATCATGCCACTGTCTTCTCCACTCCATTGTTTCTGGTGAGAATTTGGCTCTTTGACTTATTTAGGTTCCCTTGTAAGGGATACATTTATTTTCCATTGATACACTCAGAATCCTCCCCTTATAACTGACATTTAATATTCTAAATAGTAAATGTCTCAGGGTAGGTTTGTTTAGATTTATTCCATTTGGGGAATATTGTACTTCTTGAATATTGATAAGCATATCTTTCATAAGGGTTGGAAATTTTTTGGTCATTATTTCCTCAAATAGACTTTCTGCCTCTTTTCCATTCTCTTCTCCTTATGGGATACTTATACAGTGATCCAATTTGGGTGTTTTGTGATATCATTCAATTCCATAAAACTTTGTTCAATTTTTCCATTCTTTCTCTCTCTGTTCTTTTGTATTTTAAAGTTCAGATACTCTGTCTTCCAATTTACTGGTTCTGTCCTCAACCAACTCAAATCTTCTATGATATGCCACTTCAACTCTGGGCTGTATTTTTCTGTTTATTAGTATGGCTTGTAATTTTTTGTTGATATCTAGTCATCTGATTGTGTTGGTGATTTTATTCTGTTAATTTGTTTCTCTCTCTTGCCTAGTGTTTTTTTTTTTCTTCATTATTTTATTTATTTATCTCTCACCAGTCCCTCACTGTTTTACACTTGCTGTGTCTGTTCATATTCTGTTTCTTTAGAAGGCCCCAGGAGCCAAACCCAGGATCTCTGATGTGGAAGAGAGGTGACTAATCACTTAAGCCACCATCATTACCTGCTTTGTTGTGTCTCTTGTTATGTTTTTCCTCTTGTTTTTCTTTTTGCATCATCTTGTTGCATCAGGTTGCCATGCCTGACCCTTGTGTCAGCTTGCTATCTTGTTTGTCCTCTTTAGAAGGCACCAGGAATCTCTGCTCCCTGCTTTATTGTGACTGTCATTATGTATTTCTTCTTGTGTCTCTTGTTACATCATCTTGTTGTGTCAGGTTGCCATACCGACCATTATGCTAGCTCTCTGTCTTCTTTAGGAGGTACCAGGAAATGAACCATGGACCTCCCATGTGGTAGGCAGGAACCTAATCACTTTAGCCACATCCAATTCATTACTTAGTGGTTTTTTTGTTTTTGTTTTTGTTTTTTACTGGGAGGTCCCAGGGATTGAACCCAGGTCCCTCCATATGGGAGACAGACACCCAACCATTTAAGCCACATCCGCTTCCATGACTAGTGGTTTTAATTCACAGGTTTTCTTTGATTTTTGGTTCAATTCTTTTCTAAAACTATAAGAGTGCTCTGGTCAAGTTAGCAAAACAGGGGCAGGAAGACACTACTGATTCACAAATGAGATAAAGTGTGCCCAGGAAAGAAGCAGGAGAAAGAAGTCTTGTCTTCCTTCACTCTTACTTTTGAGCTGATGGTACACTTTGGCAAACAATTTCCAAAAGTAAAAGTTTTCAAATTCTACTGATTTCTTCTGAACAATTGATTCAAAACCAGTTTATGCTGATTAAACTCACTGAAGAGAAACCACATTCAGCCCTCAACTGCAATATCTCTCCTTGCATGAAGGAATATGTCCATTCCTCTCTCTGTTGACTGCTTTGCTGCAGGTTTTACTTTGTCTGTTCACTTCAAGGGTGGGGGATGGGCAGCATTCCCAGCTGCAGGAAGAGGGAGCAACTCACAGTTTTCCTTTTGACCTCTTTGTCTCTCTATCCTCAGTCCATGTTAGATTATGCATGCAGCATTCTCCTTGCTTTCAGGCCCCCAAAACAACTCCTTCAGACTTTTTCTATGCTTTCTTCCTTATTTTCTAATAGAATCCTGCCTGAACTTCTCCAAAAACCTCTTCCAAGAAGCTCACCCACCAAAGTAATATTTGAAATTACTTTTAATATGGCTGCCTGTTTAAATTTGTCTAGGCTGTTGTAACAAAGTATGACAGGCTGGTTTGATCAAATAATAGAAATTTATTGTCTCACAGTACTGGAAGCTGGCAGTCCAAATCTGTTGTTGGCCCAACCATGCTTCCTCTTATAGGAAGAATCCATACCTCTCTCCTGGTTTCTGGTGGGTAACAATCGGTTCATGGTTTTGCATGTTTTGTGGAGATGTAAGTAAATATTTGCCTTACTCTCTCTCGCACTGCTTTAACTTCCTCTGTTTATAAGGTTATAGAAGTATTGGATTAAGAGCATACCCTCATCCAACTTGACCCCATCTTAATAACATCTTCAAAGTTCTTATTGCCAAATGATATTACATTCGTGGGACCAAAGGTGTGGACTTGAACATAGCTCTTTAGAGGACATAATCAATTCATAAAACTCTCTATCTTTTATCCAAAATTTTATTCCCATGGCAAAATCTCTAACAATTGCAAATGTAAAGTCATATATGCCACAATGTATTTCTGTTGGTACAAATAATTAAAATGTTTTCCCATTGTTATGCAGATGAAAATTAAAAACTTAAAATTTGATGTCATTTATTCAAAGCTGAACAATGACCTGGTGTCAAGGTTGGGAATAAATTCATGTTTTCTGATTCCTAATTCAAGTTTCTGTTCTCCAGGATTAAGGAGATATTCTGCATCACTTCTTTTTGACAGTGACCATTCAGACATCAATAATCCCTAGCATGGGAGGGCCTGCAATACCAAAGATATATATTCTAGCATAATTCCTTGAGTGTTTTAAAGTTTTTAATCACCAAAGCTAATGTATAGATGCTGAAGGTCCCACCTATTTTAGGTTACCATGAATATAATCCTCTATGAGATTCCTCATTCCCCAAAGATTTCCTCAAACAATCCCCACCACCCAAAAGAGACAAAAATCTCTAGAGTACATAGGTTATGGCTAATAGAAGTAAACAGGCCAATAAGCCAAGCCCTTAATATTAATGCTTGTACTTATGAAATTTATTCCTATAAAAATGAGAACTTTAAACATTTCAATAGTATTAAATCTAAAATTATCTTAATACTTCAACAAATTATGTTCAATTACTAGGTACAAATTTAGAATTTCTATGTACAAATATGTTTTCATAAAATTCCACAAATTAAAATTACACTTTATATATTATATAAACACAAATTAACATAGATAGATGATAGATAGGTAGGTAGGTAGATAGATAGAAGAAAGACAGAAAGAGACAAGGAAAGATTATTAGAATATGTATCTTAATGGTATTTCAGGATTGGGATGGGTTGGCAGTACTATATTTCACAAGTAAACTATGCAGCATATGATTTGAAAACTTAGATCATATTTTAGTACCATCACTTACTAGGAATTTCACCTTAGTTTAGTGAATTTACCTGTCTGAGATTGTATTGTTTATATTAAACAGATATAAGAAATTAAGTGAGACAATACATATGAGTGCTGAATACATCTTACATATGATATCAGTTAATGCAAGAGTTCACAACTTCAGGATGATTTTGCTCTCCCCAGGGGACATTTGAAAATGTCTGGGATCATAAGTGAGGTTGTCATAGCTGGAGAGGTGATATTGATATCTAGTGGGCAGTGAATAGAAGTTTTGTTACATATTCTACAAAGATCAAGATAACTTTGCTCATTCCCAAAATAAAGAATTATCAGGCAAAAACAAATTTTGTAGGTAGAGAAATACTGGATTATTGGTAAATTTGAATTTCTCCTACTTCTTGTATTCCATTTTCATCTTCCTTTCCATTCTACTAAGATTATGCAATGATAAAGCTTTCTGGTTTTTTAAATACATTATTGCCATTTGATCCTCACAAAACCACTGTCAGGTTTGTCAATACAAATATTATTATATCTGTTTTACTGAATGTTTAGTGAGTGCACAAAGCAAAAGAGTATGTGAGAGTTAGCAATAAGTAAAGCCTTTGGCACCATGTAACCACTTATCCCTTACAGGCAAAAATATACAAAGGAAACTCTTTGACCATTATTGATAACATGACTCTAAATACTATTATTATTCTCTAGTTCTTCTGCAGCAACCTAAGAGAAATCAGCATTCATGTGGCTGGATGTTATATATGCCTATGACAATAAGTTTCAACCTGACATTCATCTGTCTTCTTATTCAGATACTAGGATTATAAATGGGCTCAAAACACAAATGAAAGAGAATAAAATACACAAGTGTCTAATGTTGGAGCTTCCACCCACATGTCTTGCTGAAGTGTGCTGCATAAAAAACAACCAGCTTCTCACACTCCACTTCTAAACTTATATTGCTTATATTTACTTGCCTATTTTTTTTATTTTTTATTTAGTTTTTCTTTTTAAAGACACTTTTGTTTACATAATGTTAAATAAAAAGTACAGGGTATTCCCATATGTCTGACTTCCTCTCCCTTCTACACTTTCTTCCTTTAAGAACATTTTTCATTAGTGTAGTACATTTGTTACAATTGATGGACACATATTAAAGCATTGCTGCTAACAATGGATTCTAGTTTACAATATAGTTTACAATTTGCCCCCCAAAATTTTACAAAATTTTAATGGCCAGTATCCATCATTTCAATGTCATGCAGGACCATTCCAATGTCACAAAAGTGCTGCCATGTTACACTTATTCTTCCCTCTCCCTCCCCTCAGAACCTCTGTTGGCCACTGATGCACATTCTTCCATTGCTAGAATAATAATCAGTCTACTTTAGTCCATGGTTGCATTTGTCCCTTATGCTTGCTTATTCCACAGTCTTGAGGATTTTGTGATTGTGATGTTCATTCTCTTTCTGCTGAGATGAAGCTTATTTTCCATGGGGCAGATGGATTGTACTGTCTTGCTTGCAGTTGTAAATAATCTCTGTTTATTTGGCCTGGGCATTGTCCATCATCTTTTTGTTAGTTGTCCTAAGTGAGTCCAGTGAACTGGAGAGTAAGTATTGTAACTCTGCTGAGATTCAATGCTCAATCAGCATATAAGCAGACTGAAGTTTTAAATCTTCAGGACATATATTTAATATGTATAATGCTAATTATATGTTCAAATAAAAGAGGTAGAAGAGTCATTTGTAGGGCAATTGTAAATGAATCTAACTTTGTCATATTGGGAAGCACATGTTCCAAACTAAGTCCCACTGGCAGGGTGCCAAATTCTTGAAATTACTGCCTTGCTTATTGTGTCTAGATATTTCTAGAGCCCTTAGGAGCCCCACTACTTGAGGTACTGTTTATTGGGCAGTCAGTGAGATCCAGCTGAGATACGAATAAGCATTTACTAGACCTTTAATTCAACACTTTAGTTACAGCATCTTTTCTTTCTATATAATCAATCAGACTGTGAAGAGGAAAATTTAAAATGTAATAATATATGTAAAATCACCCGAGGTGCCTGGAGGCAAACACTTACAATGCCAAGATTATAAAATCCATTGCAAACATTTTCAATTTTACTGACAATTTCAGCTTTAATTCATGTTGCAATAGCCACATATAGTATCTATCGTCTGGTATTCTAAAAACTCCCTTTACCCTCAAGTACTGAAATTCCCTTGTCTTCAATGTCCAGTATGTTAAATTCTATTTATATTTTAATCATTCTTTTAAATCCATCCTTTTTATTCAAATTTCTGTGCTCAAGTAAGTCTAAATAAATTGTTCTATGATATGTGGTTTCATCTAATTCACATATACTTTATTTTCACATTGATACTCATTATCGTCATATAAAAATGTCTATGTCCATTAATACATCAACAGAAATTCATACATAACATCAACCACTGAAGTATATTTAATTTCAGAAATTCTTACTTTCATTTCTGTGTAGATTATTTGCGATGACAAATGTACTTCTCAGAAATGAAGACAATTCATGTTTTAATGCACAAAGAACTTTGTCTTTCAAATTATTCAACAGTAAGCTTATTCCCTTATTTTTTTTTAAATAAGTGTATATGGAAATTTTATACCCATTACTCAAATAAATAGTTATACCTGAGTTCTCCTGGTAAATGAAATTTGGAATTTCATTTATTAGTCACTCATATCAGTACTATATAAAGATTAATCTATTATTAAATGTAATCAAAATAATTTGCATGTTTCTTCCCCATAATAATAATAGTTATAATCAGTATGTTTCATTTCATGGCAGTCCCACATGTTTTATCTAAGCAGACTTCCATAAGTACTTTCTACATAAAAGTCCATATTCACACTCAGTAATGTCCTTGATATTTTAGATATATCTGTGAAGACACATCTGCAACCATTAGTCTAGGATTCTTTACATGCAGGGTTATTCTAATGTTTGTTTTGTGTTCACTTGTCTATGTCTATGAGACTTGAACAATGGAAGGTGAATCACTAATAATCCCGTACAGTGATAGACCAGGCCAGGATTTGTCAGAGGGTGTATGGGGCAGGGTAGGGAGATTATGATCATTTTTTTCAGATGTTATCAGGCTTGGTAACTGTCAATTGATTGGAGAAAAAGGCAAATAGTGTCCATTTCTCTCCTCCCAAAATACCATTTCACTGAAATTTTCTGTATTTTGTATACTTATAGTCAGTAAATAAATAGTATTTGTGAGTCTAAAGATATGAATTCATTTCTGTTTATTTGTTTCTTTTTTGTTCTTTATTTTAATTCATTTTAACTCATTTGTTACTTATTAAATTGCCAAATACATCAACTAAATTAAAATTAGAAAGAAAGAAAATAAGGTGAAATCTTCCATTCCCCTGCTGATTTTTTTTTTTTGGTCTAATTATTTTATTGATTGCTGTGACAGGCTGTACAATTCTGCACATTGTGCATGATTGTTTTGTAAATTCACAACTTTTCTAATAAAATATATATATTAAAAAATTAGACATATGAATATATATAAGTATGCATGTCTTAATTTTACTGAATTAATTTTAAATATATTAAAAGCATAAATTATTGGAAATTCTTTTATTAATCCCAGAATTCATGTGGTTTTAAAAATTTTATATACAAGGTATTTCACTTTTATGGTTTTAAATTCTGTTTGAAATACCAGGTAAAATAATATACATTAATATCACAGGTGAAGTATTACTAACTATAGTTTATGATATTTTGAAAATATGCACTAGTTTAACTTTATTCCAGATAATACTTAATTTTTCTAAGTGCTTACATGTATCAAATAATGATAATGTTTATTCACTATAAGCATTTTCAAAATAAAATATTTAAAAATTCTTGGCAAAGAGATTATCTGAAATGAATGAAAATATATTGAATTTGTAATATTAAATTATTTCTTAATGTTCTTCATTGAAGATTACACACTTGGTTTTTCAATTAAGAAAGATTTGATGATCTAAGGCACAGTGTAAACTTCTTCTCCTTTAGAAGATGAAAAAATTGTGATCAAAGGTGAAGCAAGAACCTTTAGTGATATGTGAAGAATGTTAGTAAAATTTTCTATGAAGAGTAAGACATTTTAGACCCTTCATTCATACTACGCATTTGAGTCCACTAAAGTAGACCTATGGTGTCTGAGGTAGAAACACTAGACATTTTTAGGGAATGAAAATCAAGGGAGCTGAGGTCTGAATCTCAAGGTAGAATCATTCTCAAAGGGATCCACTGTGACCAGTGCATGTGTTGGTTACTAGAGGGTATATAGGCCCGACTGGCTAGTTGTTTGTTGTGTCAGAGAAGTACTTAGTAAACTCCTGAGAAAGAATGAAGCAATTCAAAAATATTCCAGTAATCCATGATAGTGTTTTTTTAATAACATGGGAACGGAGAATGCTGTACCTTACCCAGGAGATACAATAGCACCTAGGGTGGTGTGGGGCCATAAAAGTCCTGGACAGCCAGCTGGGACAGCAAGAAGATGGAAGAGTAGGCTAAGCCTCAGAGTGGTTTTAGTGCCAGTGGAGGTCTAGGTCAAAGCCATTCCAGTAGAGTGCTCTTAGAATTTGAGAAATCCATAACCAGGAGCAAAATGCTGCAGACCCATAGCAGAAATACTGTGAAAAAAATTAAAGAATAAGGACTCAGTTCCCTTATAAGATAATCAGCCTACTAGCAGTTGGACAGAAACTCAGTGAGACTGGAGACCTCAGATCCCAGAAGACACTAATGACTTTGAGGAGACAGCAAGAAGGACAGTGAATACAATGGGCTCTAACATGCACCACACTTATCTTCAGGTTATTCAAAGAATCATCAACAGTTTCCTTTGGGTTCCTTCATGATAATCAAAATAAGTGGTAAATAAAAATTTGAGTAAAATTTGGTTAGATCTCAGAGAGTTTGATTGAATCAATTCATGAATAAGGGAGATTCCTATAACCATGAAGTAGAGAGGAACTCCACTTAACAAAGAAGTTTTCATAGATATTAAAATGTAGTACCTTGTGTTGAATATTCCATTAGTTAATGCAGACTACATTTCTTAGTAGAGTTAATGCAGGTAGATGCTTAGCAGTGAGGAAGTTATATGATGTAAGAACAGGGAGTTGACAATAGCTTATTGGTGGATTTAAATTCTGTGCTCTGGGTAACTTGGGCATTTACAAGTAATAGAAACTTTCTTAGAATTTGGTTTTGCTGACATGAGGCTTAGCAGAAGAGCCTCCATGCTGGGCCTACTAAATTTTATTTATGTACTTTGAACTAGCAACTTCATAGCCTATATATTTCCATAGAACATCCATCAGAGGAGATAAACAGGATGCCTAACTCTTAAGGGTATTCATATTTCTACTCTAAGATCTGTTTGAAGTGCTATGGTAAAAGCTTTGTATCATGAACATGAAAATTCCAGATAAATGGATGTAAAATTTGATACATGGCTAATAAGGCTTTCTACATCTGTTGTAGGCTAATTTCCAGATAGAAGATCCTTGAGGCTAGTTAATGTATATTTTATAACTTATATCACCATCATGTAGTTCAGAGAATGAGTATGGAGGTCCACATTTCTTTCTTGTTTGCCTTAAATATCAAGGTTTTTCTGTATCAATTTGTGATAGTTATAGCATACAATTATATCATAAAATGTAATTAAAGTAAAAGTACAAACTGATGAATATGGGGTGCAACCATTATAAAACAAAGGTTAAGAGATCTACTTGTAGTCCTTACTCAATTCACAATTACTGAGATAACTACCCAGTTACAATGTCTGATCTGAGCTCAAAGTGCTGAGTTGTACTCTAGATTGTGATGGTACTCAGTTAATACATCAGTCAAGTAAAAATAGAAATTTGAGTGAATCTTTACTCATTTATTGTGATGGTATAAACAAGAGGTTAAGTCAGAGAAAAAGCTCAGCCAACCCTTATTCCCAAATGAGGGTCAGAGAGATCATTGCAGACGTGGATGTATATCTCACTGCCAAGAGAGCCTCGGACAAAATTCTCATGAAGTGATATGAACCCTGGTTCTGAAAGGCAGAGTGCAGTGAAAAGTTTGAAAGTACCTTGTTAGAGTGGCAAAAGTGTCTTCAACCTACATATTCCCCTCCTTAAGGTAGTTTCTTTTCAGTTGCCTGAGGAAAGTTAGGTTAGGAATGCTGATATGTAATACTGGCCAAGGATCTTTACTTCTTGACTATAACTGCTTTCAAACACTTTTTTTGAGAACCAAAAATGTGTAGGGAAGGCAGCTTTCCTCCATGAGACCAGTCTAGTAATGCCTTTGTAGTAGCCTATTTTTATACCTGAAAATTTGCATGTAGGATTTTGGTCAGTCACCAGAGCCCTTAATCAGGTTGAAGATTCATTCCCTTAAGGGGACCTTAAGGTCAAGGATGCTTTACAAATTAACTGACTGAAAAGTCTGATTTCTATGGCAATGAGAATGAAAGCTGAGAATTATTCAGATTTCTAATGTAGAACCACAAAACAATAAGTTTTTAGTGGCAAAATCTATCTCTGGAGCTGGTGCCAAAGTAGAGGCTGAAGAAAGTAAGAAAGGCCTTCTAATCTATCTGGCTTTCTTTTCCTTCATACAAGAGTCCAGTGTCATGTTTCTCACCATTGCCTTGTTACTTAATATACTTTCCAGATTTTGCTCTAGATTAGCAGTGTTCTGTAATGTATCTTAAATTTTATCTTCAGTGGGAGAAGGAAGACCTGATTATTTTATAATAACATAGCTATGCATTTCAATATACGTATATGAGCATGGATTTAGTTCATATTAGTACACTGATCGTAATACTATATCAAATAGATTGATATAAGATTGCTACCAGATAAACAAAATATGCATCATATTGTGCAAACAATAGTATATACAAGTCAATAATACATAATATCTACTCAACTTTTACATTCACATTTTAGAAGATAATCAATATTTAAATAGGACTTTTTCCATGGCCCCCATCACATCCTTATTTCAAAGACTATAGATCATGGTGTTGAGCTTACGAATAAGAATAGTGTAGAAGACAGACACTACTTTATCTTGACTTGGAGTATTGGAAGAGATTGGCCTCATGTAAATGAAAATGCTAGGGGGATATGGAAAAAATATGCCAAATATATGCTATGTACCATAGTTACATAGCATAGACCGATGACATTATCTCATAATCTGTTATAAATGTTCCACAATGGTGCGTTGTGTTGATAAAGGGGTGTTGTATGGGAATTTCATATAAGTGCATGATTGCTGTTTTAAGGTCACAACTTCTATAACAAAAAATGTTTTTAAAAATGAAAGCCCTGGTCATTGAATCATCACTTCAGACATCAGTACACATGGTTTCTGTGTAGGTTAGTAGAAACTAATTCTCTGAAAATGATTTAGTAATTTTCAGATATTTTTTTGCTCCAAATATCTAGAATTTTCTTCAAATAATGTGTATTTCATGTATATTTTCCTAACAAATGCCAGTGAATTCCATGCATATTTTTAAAAACAAATCAATTTTACTGATACATATTAATAAAACATACAATTCATTCAAAGTATACAACCAATAGTATTTGGTATAATCACATAGTTGTGTATTCATCACTTCAATCATTATTAGAGTTTTTTTCATTATTTCAGTAATAGTAATAAAAAACAGACAAAAAAGAAAATTCCTCACCTCAATCATTCTCTGATTCTCTACTGTACATAGCTGTTATTTCTGGTATTTCTTGCACAATTATTTATTTGTTTATTAAGCAGTTTTATTGATATATATTCACATACCATATGATCAATCCAAAGTATGCAATGGTTTTTAGTGTAATCACAATGTTCCACATCCATCATCTCAAAAATTTTAGAACAATTTCATTACTCTAAAATGAAAGACTCCACACCCTTTAGCATTCTTTGCTCAGTCCTACATAATCACTAAATGTATTTCATCTTTATAAATTCATTTATATTAATTTTTATATGAATGGAATCATGCAATATGTAATACTCTTTGTCTAGTGTCCTTCACTTAGTATAATTTTTTCTCTGCTATTAACATTTTGAAGTATTAAACTATATTTTTTCAACTTCAAAAGAAAATGGTCTTATATATGCAATTTTACCCATATTCATATTTTACATAATATATTTATATTTCACACAATATAATAATTCATAATAGGGCAATCATACAGTATTTGTCCTTTTGTGTCGGGCTTGCTTCACTCAACATAGCGTCTTCAAGGTTCATCCATGTTTTCATGTTTCATGACTTTGTTTCTTCTTACTGCTACATTATATTCCATCATATTTGTTTATCCATTCATCAATTGATGGACACCTAGATTGTTTCCAACTTTGGGCTATTGTGAATAATGCTGCTATGAGTATGAGTGTGCAGATGTTTATTTGTGACACTGCTGTCAAATCTTCTGGGTATATACCTAACAATGGTATTGCTGGGCCCCATGGCAAGTCTATATTCAACTTCCTTAGGAACTGCCAAACAGTCCTTCACAGTGGCTGTACCATTCCACATTCCCACCAACAGTAAATAAGCATTCCTATCTCTCCACATCCTCTCCAACACTTACAGTTTTCTGACTTTTTAATAAATGCCATTCTAATAGGTGTGAAATGATATCTCATTGTAGTTTTGATTTGCATTTCCCTAATCACAAAGGAATCAAAACTGTTGCCTATTTCTCAAAACTAGTCAACGCAGTAGCACAGGGTTTTCCAGTTTGCAGCTGATTAATGACAGCTGCTTGTGATTTACTACAAGAAGCAGAGAAATTTACCTTAGGGAAACCTACAACTGCACTGCCCACACTGTGTGTTGCCCTTCCTAGAGCAAAACATGGGATATTGTTTCACATCTGAGAGGTTAGGCAGATAAGAAACTATCTTACTAGAAATCCTAATATGAGGACAAAAGTAGTATCCTCTTTATACTTGCTATATTACTTCCAACCCTCAAGAAGGACCAGAGCATGAGTGTATGCAAAAAATTGAGAAAGTGCATTCTAACCACCCTGAACTTAGATGAAACAATGGAGAATGCAGACTTGGAGATGTGCACCAATGGAAGCAGCTTCATGGACCTGGAACACGGAATGACTGTTTATGCTATAGTTACCTTAAAATAGGTACTCAAAGCTGAAGGCCTTCCCCATCTATGTCTGCTCAATGAGCAAAACTCATAGCTTTCACCAGGGCCCTACACTTAGGGTAAGAAAGATAGACATTTTCTTAGATTCTAGATATGAATTTTCAGTGGTTTATGCCCATTAGGCCATTTGGAAGGAAAGTGTCTTTTATTCTCAGGGAAAAAGAAGATAAAACATGATGACACATTTTGGTCTTGTTAGAAGCTATCAGGAGGCCTCATGAAGTGGCAGTCATCAACTAACATGGCCATAAAATAAATAATAACTTATTAGCAACAGGAAACAATTTAAGCAATTATTTAGCAAAAGAGTTGGTCAGGTTCCAAACACCTAAAGTAGTTACTGCAGTTATAGTATCAATTACTGATTTAATGCCATTTACACCCTAATATTCCTCAAATGACCTGTCAAGAGCCAAGGAATGGGGTTTTTCTTCCAAAACATTACATCTGCTGTATAATCTAGAGGCACAAGGGGAGCCACTGCAGACCATGGAAAGTAGATTTATTGTGATGAAAGAGTAACCCTGATCCCAGAAAACTTAATGAAAAGAATTATTCCCTATTTACAATAGAGTACTCATTATGGGAGGGACATCATGTACCAATGGATACAGAATTTTATTGTGGGTCCTAGCATGAGAAAAACTATATGAAGAGTGACCCAAAAGAGTCTTGTTTGTGCCAAAATCATTTCCAAGACAGAACCCCAATGATTAAATGGCAGGGGGGGGGGTTCAAGCATGAGGAATAAGGTCAAGGGAACAATGGCAAATATACTTTAATGTTCCAAAAGTCCAAGGAAGTTAGAAGTACCTGCTTTTGTTTGTGGACATGTTCTCAGAGTGGGTTTAGGTTTTCCCTTGTGGAACAGAAAGAGCATCTAAGACTTACTAATAGAAATTATTCCCCAGCTTGGAGTGCTGCTCTCTATTCAGAGGGATAAATGGAGTACATTTATTGCTAAAGTAACTCAAGACATATCTAATACTTTAAGAATTAATTGGAGGCTATATGTGCTTTGGAGATCACAATCTATTGTGAAAACTGAAAAAAAATAATCATACCTAAAAGAGAATGCTAGCCAAGGTCTGCCAATAGACAAATTTAACCTGGGACAAAGCTTTGATAGTTGCCCTGCTTAGGATAAGGGTAGTCCCCAGAAACAAGATTGATTTGAGCTCTTATGAAATAATGTATGGGAGAACCATCCTTAAAACCAATTGTAATCACAATCTTGAAAATGACCATGTTATTACCCAGTGAGAAACCATAAAATCTATCCAATCTTTAGAAGCCTTTCTCTCTGCAATTCAGAAATATACCTCTGATTGGCTCCTATTCCACACCTATATCTCTGGCATCAAATCAATCTAGGGGATTGGGTAGAGGAAGGCTAGTTTAGGGAATAAGTAGACAAATCAAAAACCAGGCAGAAAAACATATTTGTGAAACACGTGGCCATGGAAACCCTTCAGGAAACCTCCTGTGGGAAAGACCCCACCAGAAGGCTGCTGGAAGTACCCAGAAAGAATGTTCCATTTCAAATGAGATTTCATCAGGGGTCAGGGAAAAGACCCAGATTAACTAAAGGGGCCTTATCATTGGGCTCTCCTGAGGAACTGACAGGTGGGGGTAATCAATCAAAATAGCAAACAGCTGGGACCCCTCTCCTGAATACTAGCAAGGGGAGGACTAATTAATAGCTTAAAAGCAAGCATACAAGCAAAATCTCTCCCTCTCTGTCTGAAGCAGCCAACAATTACACCTGGGGACCAGTAATCTATTATTCTTTCCCATTTCTATTTTATTCTCCCATTTCCTCAATAAACTAGTGGCCTAACTAAACTGGCATGTTCTTAAATTCTTTTATGAAACATAGCCAAGAACCTAGAGGAATCTGGCTACATTTGGTGAGCCAGCCTGGATTTCTAGAGGCAAGGGCTGTTGACCCTAAACTGTGAATTATGGCCTGTTTTGTACCCTATTTTGATTTTAAATGGGTTCCTTTATGGGCCTCCACAGGACATAATTCTCAGGCCAAAGGCAGGGTGCAGGTCACAGGACCCCTCTGCATCTGTGCCACATGCCCAGACTTGTTGGACCTCTCCCTGGTCAGGAGGGTGGGGCCCTGAGTGGGTTTGCAAAGCAGCACCCTCCTGAGACAGAAGGTCCTGGGTTGAGCTCTCAGGGGCAGTGGGAATGACTTTTGCAGCCTGGATGGGGTGTCTTCACTCTAATCCCCTGGCTTTTTTAACAGCTAGCCCCAGCTCCTGGAACTGGCTGCCTCTGCCTTATCCTTCCATCACTACTCCTGTGGCAGCAGTGATGACAGAGAGCTTCAGGGACTTGTGCCCTTCCTAGAGAGTTTGGCCTCATGCATGCAACTCCTTGTGCATCTGCAATTTTCCAACCCCTCTTCTTACCATCCCCACCCAGCTCCCCAGTCTGGGACAGGGTGGGAGCATGGAAATTAGGCAGGGCTGAGGTCAGTGTCATGGGGCAGCCCATGTTCCCTTTACAAGGGGTCACAGAACAGGGCTTGTGTCCATAATCCACTTCAATCCCACATTTAATCTCCATGCTACTGAATTCCTCATTTCAGGTTTTTAAATGCTTTGGATATTTTAGGAACTCAAAATGCATTTGCTAGGAAGTTTTTTCCCCCACCCATGGTAGAGGGACATTCTATTCCTCCCTAGCCCCCAGGAGGCCCTGACATTGCCTCATTACCTGATATTAGCAAGGTTGTTGGCTGAAACAGTTGATCTTTAATCTCTTAATGGACATTTAATGTCTGGTTTAACTTAGAAATTCCCAGGAAGGGCCATAAATGAGGCCTTTTAAGCAAGCCCTTATTTTAGGAAGAATTGTGCATTCTGGTGGCTTCTGTTGAAGATGCTCTCTTCTGATTTAATCTGTGCTTAACTTTGTTTTTAACTTTTACCTTTGTTTTTAACTTTGTCAGTCTTCTCATGCATAGAAAATCAGATATGGTGTTTGCCTGTTACAAATTCAATAATGGTAAAAGGTAACCTAAAATTGGGGCTTCAAATGTCAATACTATCTTGCTATTGGATTTGATGTATAAATCACAAGTGGAATTTGTTCAACTGCTGGTAAAGCAGAAAAATTTAGCAAAGATTTTACTAATAAAATTGTTTGAGATCATTAGTTAATAAAAGAACTCAATTTGATTAAAGTAAGAACTTACTAAAAACTGTACCTAAAAGTTAAGATCATTATATTATAATATTTATATTATTTATTTATATTATAAAACAGCAGAAGGATAATATTTGAAATGGCTATAACTGGGCAGATTTAGCTATAGTAATAGTAATAATAAACTGAATTTACCTATGCCTAGAACCTACTATGGTAAAGAAACTCTAAACTGAGTTTTCATTTTTTATTGTCATTTTAGGCCTGGTCTCACCTTTGATAGTAACTACTCTATTCATTTTGTAGCCCAGCAAGTACTGCCTTCTATGGCTCAAGTGAAAGAAAACTTGAGACACCCCTGTCTCTTGTCCTTCCTCTGTTGCCAATAACCCTGCTTTGTCTCATGACTCCAAGTGTGGATTTAATTGCTGCCTGATGGAATTCTCCACCCTTATGGTTGAACATCCACTCTTCCAGTCCAGTGGCCACTGGATTCCTATTATCACCAAGGATTAGGGAGTGGTGAAGCCCTCCCCCCTCAAGTTTTGAGGTTCTTAAAAAGCAGCAATTCATGAGAGTAACAATTTTCTCTTATGCTTCAATGACTTAAGTGAGTATATACTGGAAATAGCACTCATCCAAGGTTGGCCAAAGTCAAAATGGGAAATAAGCAAATTTCTGAAGTAAAGGAACATTGTATTGTAAAACACCAGGGAAATTTTGGTTATAAGCCAATAATTATAGGACAAAATTCTAGTGCAAACCTACATGGTCACAGTGCAGATTAATTAGAAATAGCCTTCAAAGAAATCTTTCAAATGTTATCTTTTTTTTTTTTAGATGATGCAGTTTAATAATTTTGATGATATTTACCATGTCCTGTGTCCATTACTGTAAGGTAATGAAAAACCTTCCCCATGACCACCAAACAACCCATTAGATCTTGACTGCTCCCTTCTCCCCAGCCCCCCAGGGCCCATGATGTTATCTTAAACATATTTTGTAAGAAAATGAAAATTATAAGTAACATTAGTGAATTGTGTGTTTTTGTGTCTAACTCTCTATTTGTGTCTGCTTATTTGTTCAGTGTATATCTTCATACATCAGGATGATAACATCATATTAACAAATAAAAATTCTTATAAGAGCTCTATTCAAATTTTAATATTTAATATGCACTGATACATGCAAATAACTATTCTTGAAGCCCAAATTAAGCTAAACAGAATAGGAAGGTCATATAGAAATCTAGATATAGAAACTATTGGGAAGAGGAAAAAGTTTTCCTGAGCTCTTTGCCCTTCCCAGTCCCCAAAGCCTTTTCTTTGCAACAGCTATGGGGGGAAGGATGAGATGTGACAGATTAAAACTCTATCTTATAGGCCGGGGAATTAAGAATCATAGTTTGTCCTGTAATTTCCCAATTAAAACCTTTTTAACAGTTTTAAAATAAAAGCAGTTATAATTCTATTACCAACTTCCAATAAGTAAAGGAAAAGTCCTTGAAAGTTATGGACAGATTTTTTAAAACAAATTAAACAATTTTATTTATTCCAGAAGCTAGCATTCAATATGTTTTTAAGACTATTCATGGTTTCAATTTTATTTGGCTGGGATGTAATCTCCCTAGGTTTATAAGATAATAATAATAAAATCAATATTATTTTTATTAAATCTGTAAGTTAATTAAGGTTGTATGTTCATGTCTAGTAAGTTCATTTCTAATAAAATTAATTTAAAGATTTCTTAGGAAATGTAGATCTGCCCTCTCTTAAATTGATAAAGTAAATTTCATTACTTGCTAATTATAATTTAATAAGCTTATTTTAAGGTAAACTAATTCCAGGAAACCATTGTTACTTAGAAACCTTAATTGATACGAATAATAACAAATAACTTCAAAACAAGGAAACCAGTCAGAGGTCACCTCAATCTGCATATTGAAGTGGTGATAAAGAAGGATAACCTTGATAACACTGGGATTCTAACATTTTCATAAAATAGTGAAGAAAGTAGTTTTTCCTCTGCCGCTAAAGTAAAATACCTGTAAATAAACATCATTATGGTAAAAGTATAGAAGTAAAAATCAAAATACTAAAATATTTAAATTCATTTGATATGTTATACATTGCATTGGAAGTGTTTAGAAAGTGTAAAAAGATTAAAAGAGATAGACTTCAGTATTGTCAAACTGTCTTGTGCATTCAAGCCAGGCACAAATACCCTGCATGATGCCTCTCCATTTGAATTATTTACTGGGTTGGTTACTGATCCCTAAAACTAAAAAAAGTATCTATCACGTCTCTGGTCATGCTCCTAAAGTGAATGAAAATTATGTTGCAGTTTCAATCTCTGGCAGTAGCCAGTGATAGGTCAATATTGACAGATATACATGGATATTGACACTAGACTGGCTGTGTTTCATAGTGCCAAAGGGCACTATGCACCAGGCCAGTGAAACACTGGGGCCTTACCTTCCTAGCTTGTCTCTACAATCAACTGTGCTGCAGCATGCTGGAAGTGTCAAGGTCATATTAAGTGGAGTAACAATTACCATAGTACTGTGAGTAGAACTTATACCAACACATTTGGCATTATGGCCTTCTCCCATGGAGGGATTGCATATATGGTATTGCAATCCTGGAGCTTAGATCTATTAACCACATGTGGTTTACTGTTCTTAACTTAAAGGATGCCTTTTTTCTGCACTTCCTTCCAACCAGACTCCCAATTCCCTTTTGCCTTTGACTGGCAGAAGTCCAACTTAAAACCTTCAGTCCAGCTTATGTGCAATGTGTTGCTGCAAAGGTTCTGGGGTAGCTGCAATATTTTGGGGATGCCTTAATTCAAGACCTAGGTGACTTCACTTGCTTCTGAGCTCCCTCCTACAATATCTGGATGATCAGTTGCTTTGCAGTCCAACAAAGGAAGTTTCCAATGCCAAAACCATTTTAGTCCTTAATTCCCTAGCGGATAGAGGTTACAGAGTATTGACATCCAAGGCAAAAATATCTCAGCAGAAAGTCTTCTGTTTATGGTTTTTTCTCACTGCAGGGGAAAGGTCTCTTTCCCCAGAAAGCGTTCAAGCTATCACTAGTATTCCTCAGCCTCAAACAAAGAAATAACTGCAGACTTTCCTAGAAAGGGCTGGTTACAGTAGACTGTGGATACCCAGGTTTGGCAAAATATCCCAGCAAATATACTGTGCTATTGCAGGAGCTGATCACCATTCCTTAGAATATGGAACAAACCAGGAAATTGCTTTCCATGCCTTAAAACAGACTTTAATTAGCCTTACAGCCTTAAGTATTCATAACTTAAAAAAAGTCTTTCTTTCTAAATATAACTGAGAAGAAGGGAGTAGCTCTAGGATAGCCACAGCACAAACTAGGTCTTCTTCCTAGCCCCTATTCCAGAACCTGTCCCACTCATATCCTGGAAAGGATTGGAAGACCCACATGCCACCCTGCCAGGTCTAAGCATTTTCCCACCAGAAGGGAAACCACAAACAAGGTGGCTAAAGACCTACTTCAGCTTAGCCCAACCAAGATGTTCTATGTGCACCTTTCCTCACCCAGGACCTGGAAACCATATTCTGATCAATGTAGGTTGGTTGGTGCAGGTTTGAAAGGTGTCTTGAGCGGGGAAAATGGGTTGGATGGTCTATGAAACTGTTGGGAGGGTTGGGGGAGGGACCAGGTGAACACTGGAGATTGGTGGGTATGTATTTGAAAGTACAAAGTTGAGAATGCTCTTATGACAACATGAAAAAGGAGGGTTACTAGTTTGGGATGTTAGATAGGCAGGCATTCAGGAAAGGGCTCACCTGGGGTAGGCTTGTAGGGAGTGTATGAGTGACCATTTTGTCATAATGTGTTGTATCAGTGGGTGGAGACCCACATAATGAGTTGGAAGAAGTTGGACTCCCATCCTGGGGAGGACTGAAATTTTCTCAAAAGGGCTTGGAGTCTCTTGAGATCATGGGTGGTTCCTAATAGGGGAGGACAAATCAATATTTCAAGACCTCAGTGTTATTGCAAGTAACTATGAATCTTATCATTCAAGGAATGAAGTCCAATGTTTGCTGTGGGCCCCAAGGGGGGGGCGAGGGAGGAATAGAATAGATGGAAAAGGAGATATTTAGTGGGCAATTAAAGTAATCTACATGATCCTGCAATGAAGGACACAGACCATGTTAAACATCATCAAAATGGATAAAAGTATATGGTCTAAAATATAAACCATAATGTAAACCATTGACCATGGCTGGTAGGTATGTTTCACTATTTGTTTATCAGTTGTAACAAATGTGCCATCCACATATAAAAAGGTATTAATATGGGAAGTGGTAAAAGGGGGAGGATGCTGGGTTTATGGTAGTCCCCTGTATTCTGTATGTGACTTTACTGTGACCTAAAACTTCTTTGAAAACAAAATGAAAAAAATTAAGACACTAGGGAATAAATGGAAGAAAATGTCGCTGTACATACAGGACAACAGATATTAAAGTGATGAAAGGCAAAATGTCAAAAAAAATTTTGTAAATATTTTTCAATACTGTTTAATAACCCAATTTTAAAATTTTATTTTATTTTTGTTTTCTTTAACTTTTTATATATTTTACTTCTTATATATAAACCTATTATTATTTCATTTTCCTATTAATTGTATTTGGCTATTTTATTGTCTTCATTTTTAAAAGTATATTTTTTATTTATTTTTAACATATATTTAGATTATATAAAATATTACATAAAAAATATAAGCCCCACTCCCCACACCTCCCACTTTTACCTACATTAACAATTTCTTTCATTAATGTGGTACATTCATTACAACTGATTAAAACATTTTGGAGCATTACCAATTACCATGAATTACAATTTACATTGTAGTTTACACTCTTTTCCACTCAATTCTGTAAGTTATGACAAGGTATATAATGGCCTGTATCTGTCATTGCAATGTCACTCAGGTAAATTACAAGTCCTGAAAATGCACCCATGTTGCACCTCTTTTCCCCTCTCCCTGATTACAGCACATCCAGTGGCCACATATCCACATCAATGATATAATTTCTTCCATTGCTCGTTTCACAAGTCTATAGTAAAATACCAGTAAATCTACTCTAGTCCATATTTTATTCTCCAACACTGAGGATACGGGGATGGTGATGTCTACTCCACCTCTAACTGAAAGGGGACTTCAGTCCCATATGGCTGATGGATGGGACTCTCTTGCTTGCAGTTGCAGATACTCTCTATTCCTTGTTGTGGTTGTTCATCCTCACCTCATTCTTAGCTTTCCTGGATGAGTCCAATGAACTGGTAAGTAGATGTAGGAACACTGCTGAGTCTCAGAGCCCAGCTGGCACATGGACAGCTCAGAGATTAAAGTCTGTTGGACATACACGTACCAATTCCAGAACCAACTATAGGTTAAAATAAGAGGGATAGAAGAGGCATGTGTAGAGAAGTCACATCTGAGTCCAACTCTGTCACATTCGGGGGCCCAAACTGAAAAGTAGGGTCTGCTGGCAAGGCACTAAGATCCAGAGCTGTCTGCCATGACTGTAGGACCTAGGTGTCTCCAGAACCCTCAGGAGTCCCACTATTTGGGGTAGTATCTACATTGGCTATCTATGAGATCTTGCTGCAACTTGTTACCTCTCTGATGACATCCTGACTCACTTTGCAATCACTTAACCATATGCACTCATTTGTCTTTACCTTTTCACCCTTTTAGTCAACGTCTTTTTCCAGTTGAATCACCAGCGGGTGCTTGGTAGTAATCCCTCAGTGCCAGGGAGGCTCATCCCCAGGAGTCATTTCACTCACTGGGGGGAAGTTAATGCATTTATATGCTGAGTTTAGTTTAGAGAAAGGCCATATGTGAACAACAAGGCAGCTTTCATGAGTTAACTCTTAAACACTCTATAGCACTAGGCTATGTTGAAAATTCAATAGCAAAAGGCTCATTGGTATACTCATCAATATCAAGGGGTTATCTGTTGACCATCTTTCATTACTAGACATTGCCCCTGTACTTGGGGTATTGTTGCTGTTCCATTTGAGAATGTGGCAGAAATCCACAAGATGGGAATTCAGATAATCTCTCGGTGGTTGTGTGATTCTTTACCCACTGTGGCAATGGTCCATGAACATTTGAATATATTTATATACCTTATATTTATGACCAGGTGAACTTCCTCCCATATATCCTCCATCACTGACACCCCACCCCATTGATCCTCCCCTGCCATAGTTCTAAACATTCTGTGATCCAAACCTTCTCTAAAGATGAAGCCAAGAATATTGCCAAATTCAATTAGTAAGAAAATGAACTAATAATGATAGGTTTAAACATAAGAAATAAAATAAATCATAATTTAGAGAAACTAAAACTAAAATAAAGTAAAAATTTGGGGGTATTTTAAAATATTAAATAAATAAAAAAATAAAATAAAATTGAAAAAAAAAAACATTCCTTTGACATTTTGCCTTTCATCACTGTAATATCAACTGTCCTGTATGTACAGTGACATTTTTTTCCATTTCTTCCCCAGTGTCTTACTTTTTTTTTATATTGTCTTCAAAGAAGTTTTAGGTCAGAAAAGCAACATACAGAATATAGGGGCCTCCAATATACACAACATCCTCCCCCATTTTTAACTTCCCTATTAATAATCTTTTTACATGTGGGTGGTACATTTCTTACAATTGATGTTTAAATATTGAAACATAATAGATACCAAGCATGATCAATGGTTTACATTATGGTTTGCATTTTCGACCATACAACTTTACAGTTTTTTTTTTTAATTTATTTATTTTTTATTGTGGGTAAAAATTAAAATTTTCACAATACATACCACTATTTGTAAAATGATATATAAATATATATGCATATATGTGCATTTGCTTACAAAAATGATATTTATATATATATATATAAATATATTTTAAGAGGTGCTTAGATTACTGAAAATATTACACAACTTTACAGTTTTTTGATGAAATTTAGCATAGCATGTATCCATCATTGCAAGATCATGCAGAACACTCCCATTGTCCCTAAATACCCCCTCTTCAATATATTCTATTTCTTCCTCCTCCTCCACTTGGGGTCCACAGCAGCCAACAGGCTTCACTACTTGAAGAACAAGAGATTCATAGATACTTGCAACAAGGCTGAGGGTTAGGCACACTAGCCTGTCCTCCCCTTTTAGAAACTACACAAACTCTCAAGAGATATCCTCCCCCCTGTTTGAGAACATATTTGGCCTCCCCAGCATGGGAGTCCAACTCCTTCTGACTCGTTATGTGGGTCTACCCTGACTGATACAGCACACTATGAGAAAATGATCACTCACATTCTCTAGAAGACTGTCCCAGGTTCACCCTGTACCAAGTGTCCCCCCACTCAACACCCAAACCAGTAACCCTTCCTTGTCATATTGGCACAAGAGTTTTCTCAACATTCTAGCTTCACCCATGTACCCACCAATCCCCAGTGTTCACCTGCTCTGTCCCCCAAAACTCCCCCAAGTTCCATGGACCACCCAACCCATTCTCCCCACTCTACCCCTGTCAAGCTTGTAGCACTGAGCCCAATAGTATTCCTACACCCCTGACATATCTCTTCACTACACAACTACTCACTTCTAATTTATCATAGATTCGCCCCTATAAGCATTGGCTCAAAACCTTCTCCCTTCCTATTTCCTGTAATCTTATCTTCCAGAATCTAGCTCTCTAAGTGGGCTTGATTTGCTTTATTCATATGAGAGATGTCATGTAATATTTGTCCTTCAATGCTTGGTTTGCTTCACTCAACATAAGGGCCTCAAGATTCATCCATTTTATCCCATGTGTTAGTACTGTCTTCCTTCTTACAGCAGAGTAATATTCCATTGTAGGTATATAACATTCTACATTCCAACTAGCAGTGGATGAAGGTTCCTATTCCTCCTCATCCTCTCCAACACTTGTACTCCTCTGTTTTTTAATGGCCACAGTCTAAGGGGTGTAAGATGGTATCTCATTGTAATTTTGATTTACATTTCCCTAATTCGTACTGCTTTTCATGCATCTTTTCATGTGATTTCTAGCCATTTGTATTCCTTCTTTGGAGAAGTGTCTGTTCAAATCACTTGCTCATGTTTTAAATTGGTTGTTTGTCTTTTAATTTTTGAAAAATAGGATTTCTTTTCATATGCTGGATATTAGGCTCCTGTCAGATATATGGTTACCAAATATTTTCTCCCATTGGGTAGACTCTCTTTTCACTTTCTTTACAAACTCTTTTGAGATGCAAAAGGAGTTAATTTTGAGGAGGTCTCTTTTATCTATTTTTTTGCTTGCTACTCGTGATTTGGGTTTGAAGTTCATGAAGCTCTTTCCTATTAAAAGGTCATGTAGATCCTTCCTTACAATATCTTTCAAGGTCTTTATGATTTTGGCTCTTATGTTTAGAACTTTGATCCCATCTTGATTTGATTTTTGTATAAGGTGTGAAATGGGGTTCCTCTCTCACTCATTTGGATATGGATATCCAGTTCTCCAAGCACCAATAATTGAAGATACCATTCTCTCCCAGTTGAATGGGCTTGGTGGACTTGTCGAATATCTGATGCGTATGTGAGGATCTATATCAAAACTCTCAATTCAGTTCCAGTAGTCAGTATGTCTATCCTTGTGCCAATACCATGCAGTTTTTAACCACTGTAGCTTTGTAGTATGTTTTAAAGTCACGTAGTGTGATTCCTCCAATTTCATTTTCTTTTTCAATATGTCTTTGGCTATTTGGGGCCTCTTGCCCCTCCAAATATATTTCATAGTTAATTTTTCCAATTCAGTAAAAAAATGCTGTCTTGATTTTTACTGGTATTGCATTAAATCTTTATAGTTTAAGTAGGATAATCATCTAATGAGTTTTAGTCTTCCTATCCATAAATAGGGAATATTCTTCCATTTATTTAAGTCTTCTTTGATTTCTATTAACAGCACTGTGTAGTTTTCTGTGTATAAGTCATTTATATCTTTAGTTAAATTTATTCCTAGGTGTTTGATTCTTTTAGTTGCTACTGTAAATAGGATTTTTTTTTCATGATGTCATCCTCAGATTGTTCATTATTGGTGTACAGAAATGCTACTGATTTTTGCATATTGACCTTATAATCTGTGACTTTACTGAACTCATATATAAGTTCTAGAAGCTTTTTTTTGTAGATTTCTCAGGGCTTTCTTTGTATAGAAGCATATCGTCTGTAAATTGTGAAATTTTTACTACTTCCTTTCCAATTTGGATGTCTTTTATATCTTTCTCTTACCTCAGTGCTTGAGCAACTATTTCTAAGACAATGTTAAATAGGAACAGTGATAGTGGGCATCCTTGTCTTAGTCCTGATCTTAAAGGGAAACCTTTTAGGATTTCACCATTGTATATGATGTTAGCTGTGTGTTTTTCATATATGCTCTTTATCATGTTTACAAAGTTTCATTCTATTCCTATTTTCTGCAGTGCTTTTATCAGGAAAGGGTGCACATTTTGTTGAATGCTCTTTGTGCAAATATAGAGATGACCATGTGATTTATTTCTTTTGATCTATTTATGTGGTGTATAACATTGATTGATTTTCTTTTGTTGAAACATCCTTGCATAATAGAGATGAAACCTACCTGGTCACAGTGTATAATTCATTTGATTTGTTGTTGAATATGGTTAGCAAGTATTCTTTTGAAGATTTTAGCATCTAGGTTCATTTGAGAGATTGGTCAGTAATTTTCCTTTCTTGTGGCATCTTTGGCTTTGATATTAGAGTAATTTTGGAATCATAGAATGAGTTAGGCATTATTCTTTCTACTTCTATTTTTTGGAAGAAATAAAGCAGATTTGGTGTTAGCTTTTTCTGGAATGATTGGTAGCATTTGCCTGTGAAGCCATCTGGTCCTGATCTCTTCTTAGTTTGCAGGTTTTGGATGACTGACTCTATATCTTTACTTGTGATTGTTCTGTGGAGTTCATCAATTTCTTCTTTCATCAATGTAGGTTGCTTGTGTATTTCTAGGAATTTGTTCATTTCCTCCAAATTATCCTTCTTGTTGGCAAATAATTTTTCAAAGTATCCTTTTCTTATACACTTTATTTCTGTGGGATTGGTGATGATATCCCCTTTCTCATTTTTTATTTTGTGTATTTGCATCATCTTTCCTTTTACCTTTGTTAGTTTACATAAGGATTTGTCAATTTAATTGATCTCAAAGAACCAGCTTTTTGTTTCGTCTATTGTTTCTAGTGCTTTCTTGTTTTTCATTACATTCACATCTGCTCTAATCTTTGATATTTCCTTCTTTCTACTTCCTTTGAGTTAAGTTTGTTGTTCTTTTTCTAATTCCACCAAGTGTGCTAGGTCATCAATATTAATTCTTTCCTCTTTTTTTGATATTTGCATTTATGACTATGAATTTACCTCTCCGTACAGCTTTTGCTGAATCCAATAGGATTTGATAAGTTACGGTGTCATTTTCATTCATCTCAAAGCAGTTACTGATTTCTTTTAAAATTTGCTCCTTGAAACACTGTTTGTCTATGATTGATCTGTTTATCTTCCATATCTTTTTGCCTTATCTGGTTCTCTGCCACTTACAGATTTCCAGCTTCATTCCATTGTGGTCTAAGAAATTACTTTGCATAATATTAATCTTTTTAAATTCATTGAGTATTATTTTGTGACTTAGCATTTGGTCTATCTTGGAGGATGATCCATGTGCACTCAAGAAGAATGTATATCCCATTGTTTTGGGTGTAGTGTTCTGTATATGTCTATTAAGTCCAGATTCCTAATATATTATTCAGAGTCTTTGTTTCTTTATTGATTCTCTGTTGAGATGTTCTGTCTCATGATGAAAATGATGTATTAAATCCCCCAACTAAAATTGTAGAGGCATCTAGTTCTCCACTTAGTTTATCCAGTGTTTGCCTCATGTATTTTGAGGTGCCCTGTTAGGTGCATATATGTTTATGATTGTTTTTTCTTCTTGAAAGATTATCCCTTTTACTAATATATAGTGTCTGCCTTTGTCTCTTATGGTAATTTTGCATTTAAAGTCTATTTTGCCCAATATTAATATAGCTACTCCCACCTTTTTTTGTTATTGTTTCCTTGTAAGATTGTTTTCCAGACAGTCACTTTCAGCCATATTGAAGCCCTGTATCTAAGTTGGGTTTCTTGCAGACAGCATGTAGATGGGACATATTTTTTTACCCATTCTGCCAGTCTGTGTCTCTTGACTGGTGAGTTTAATCAATTAACTTCAGTGTTATTCCTCTCAAGAAATTACAATAGACTTCCTTTCTTGGGGTTTATGTATGTCATATGCTGTTTTTCTTTTCTTTTTTTCTTTTTAGTTGTTCTTACACTATCTTCCAACTCTCTCTCTCTTTTTCTTTCCTTTCAACCTACAGAATTCCCTTTAATATTTCTTAAAGGGTAAGTTTCTTATTGGCATACTATCATAATTTCTGTTTATCTGTTAATATTTTCATGTCTCCATCATTTTTGAATGCCACCTTTGCTGGATAGAGAATTCTTGACTGTATTTTTTTTTTTTTTTAGTACTTTAACTATGTCATACCACTCCCTTCTTGCTTCCATGGTTTCAGATTAGAAATCAACACTTAATCTTATTGAGCATCCCTTTTATGTGATAGTTCTTCTTTCTCTTGCTGCCTTCAGTATTTTCTCTTTGTTTAAGCATTGGACAGTTTGACAAGTACATGTCTTGGAGTAAGCCTTTTGGGATTTATACTGCTTGGTGTGTGCTGCACTTCCTGGGCATGTACATCAATCTTCCTCAATATGGTTGAAAAGTTTTCAGCCATTATTTTTTCCAACATTTCTTCTGTCTCTTTTCCCTTCTCTTCTTCCTCTGTGGTTCTTATAATGCATATCTTTGTACATTTTGTGATGTTATTCAAGTCCCTAAGTCCCAATTGGATTTTTTTCTATATTTTTATCTATCTATTCTACTCTCTGTTTGATTTCAGATATATTGTCTTCCACATCACTAATTCTTTCCTCTACCTATTCAAATCTTCTGTTATGTGCTTCCAGTGTATTTTATATTTCTTGGATTGTGCCATTCATCACCATCATATCCGTTACCTTTTTATGTATATTTACAATTTCTTCATTATATTTTCCCAGTGTCTTCTTTATATCCATAATCTCTTTCTTCAATTCATTATGTTGGTCCATGATATTTGTTTGGAATGCTTTGATTAGTTTTTTGATGTTCTGGATCTCTTTCTGGTTTTTAGTTTTTTCATTAGACTGGGCCATGTTTCCTGTTTCTTGATAAGTTTTGGAATTTTTTCTTGTTGTCTGGTCATCTTTTTATTTTGATGGGTTGATTCAGTTAACTAATGTCCATCTCTAGACTAGCATTTTTTTCCACTTGTCTCTGTGTGTGTGTGCTTTAATTTTTCTGTTTGATACTTTTTCTTCTTTTTCTAATTCCTTCCTGTTTTCTCTGTTCTCTTGAAGGAAAAAGATTAGTACCAGAGAAAGCAAAAAGGTAACAAATAAAAAGGGATAACACTAGTAATAATAGTACAAGTTATAAGAGGGACCATAAAAGACCTAGGAAAATGGATAGTTAACTCATGTAAGAAGTTTATAGTAATAGGAATAAAAAAATTGTATTACCTACATTGAAATGGGAAACCAAATAAAGAAAAATATATAGAATGAATTAAAAAGTCAGAATGATGAGGAGAGAAGGAAAGAGAAAAGAAAGGGCAAAAAGGAAAAAAGTTAATAAAGTAAAGTAGAGTAGATGAGATAGAAATAAAAACCAGAAAAATGGATGACTAAACAAAGAGAGATAGAATATAAGAATGATACCAGAAATCAGAAGGTAGAAAGATGAAGGAAGGAAAGGAAATAGCCTTAGTAGACAAAATTGGTATACATAGAAAAGGGGAAATAGAGGAAGAGGAAGCACAACAAACAAGAAACAAGCCAACATCACCTAATTAAAAAGAGAGAGACAGAAAAAAATGGGGTGGGAAGAAAGAGGAAAGAAAAACAAGAAAACAAACAAACAGAAACCAAACAAACAAGCAAGCAATCAAACAAAAACTAATGAAGAAAGGCATTCTGACTTAAGCCATGTGGAGCTTCTCAGGCTGCCAATGTCATCAATTTCTGTGCAGCCTTCTTTCTGTAGGTTTTGAAGCAGGTTTTAATGAGTAAACCAAGTTAATTTTTTAAAGTAACCTTTTTATTAAGACAAATAAGGGACCCAAGAGAAGCTGGTACAAAATTATTGTCTATATTTTTCCTGTCCTAAAGTATCAGATGGATGTTGATATTCCAGTGGATCACTAGTCTAAGAGGAGCAGGAAATTAAACTAGGGACCTCATATAGTCAAGATGGAAACTCCTTCACTGAGCTCAGAATTCTCCTTGGGTCAGTTAGCTCTTCAGAAATCTATCCAGTCACTTTCCCCAGGGCAAGTTTGACTGTTTTCAATTGGATAAATCCCTGCTGATTCAGAGCCTCTCTGTCACTGGCCCCTTTCTATACTTATTGCTTTATCTCCCAGGGCAGCAGGACACACCAGCCTGTGCTTGAGTGAGCTGATGCCCCCTTCCATCTCCTGGCCAGGTTGAGTACCCTTTTGAAATTCAAATGGGATCCTGGTGACTGAATTTACCAAAGAAAATGACTCACAACCCTCTTATAGACCACCCAACCCTCTCAGGGGTCCTTAAACAAGCTCTTGGAAGCTTCTTAAGCACTTCCTACTGCCTATCTCTCTAAGGGAGTTGAAAGTTTTATAGTTTTTAGTATGGGAGTAGCCAACTGCCTTATTCTGCCCTTTTCCATTGGCTTTACTTGTGAAGAAGATTTAGATCACAGGCGGGTTACAGCTGGGGCAGGGGAGGGTCACTGGTGTGGGGTGTCAATGATGGGGGATACATGGGAGGAGGTTCTCCTGGACATGTATATGTTATATAAATGTGTTCAAATAAACATGGGACATTGTCACAGTGGGTGGAGATTCACACAATAACCGAGAGAATATTGAATTCCCATCCTGGACAGCTTTTTCATATTCTCTAATGGAACAGCAACAGTCCCCTAAGAACAGGAGGATGAATCTAAAACATAGCAGAAAAGCATGGCCATGAATCATGTAGCTATGGAATCTCATTTGGAAACCCCAAGGGAAAGGCCCCACCAGAAATCTACTGGAAAAACACCACAAGACTTCTTCATTTGGAATAAGGTTTCATTCGGTGTGAATGAAAATCCCCAGATAATCTAAAAGGGCCTTATCATTAAGCCCCAAATGGGGAACTAAGGGGTGCAGTAATGAGTAAAAATAACAAAGAGCTGGGACCCCTCCCCTCATCATTAGCAAGGAGAGGAATAATTAATCACTTACAAAGCAAGTATACAAGCAAAATATCTCCCTCTCTACCTAGCAGACTGCAACTACACCTGGGTACCTCTAGTCTGTTTTCTTCCATTTCTATTCTTTTCTCCCATTTCCTTAATAAACTACTGGCCTAAGTAATCTAGCATGTTCTTAAATTCTTTTATGTTACATAGCCAATAACCTAGAGGAATCTGGCTACAGTACTTCTTAGAAATAGTAAAATGCAGCACCCAGATAGTCAAGTTAAAGCCCAATGGGATGAACCGTATAAAGTATTGCTTTGTAATAGTTCTTCTGTTAAATGACAGGGCATCTGACCTTAGATCCATAATTCAAGTGTAAAGCCCATCATCATCCAAGAGGGTGATTCTCTATCTTTCTGAAAGAAGGCTAGGTTTTCATGTCCCTTGGCACCAGATCAAGACCAGAACCAAAACCAATATTTTTCACACCTTTCTTATAGCTGTGAACCCATCACAGATTTAAGACTACTTTTCAAAAGTATATAGCAGGGAGGTGGGCAACATGGGAATCCCAGTGGGTTCCGTGTAATATTTTGGGTAATCTAAGTACCCCTTAAAATATATTTATATATATTTATAAATAACATTTTTGTAAGCAAATGCACATATATGCATATATATTTATATATCATTTTGCAAATGTTGATATGTATTGTGAAAAATTTTATTTTTACCCACAATTAAAAAAAAGTATATAGCAAATAAGTAATATCTAATGTAGGCGGTACTACTTGGTCATGTATTCTTTCCTTTCTTGTTGGCTGGATTCTTTTCATTATATTTTACAATCTAATAACAGCATACCCTTCACTAAAGGCTGGGCCCATTTTCCAGGTAGGAAATAGTCTAGTTTACTCAGCATCTTAGATTAGGTAACAGATTGTAACCACTAACAAAACTCTTTATATTAGATTATAAAAACAATTAGCATTGCTTTCTACCTTATAACTTTACCTGCTTGTAATCTCCATTGTCACATGGAAAAGTGGAAGGGAAATTTCATTGTTAAAGCCCTTGTCTTGGGAGGACAACTGAAGGATTGTGGGGCATGTCATCCAAATCCTTATAAAAAGTCCTCTTCCTGTATCACTGCTATACCAGTACCCTGTTTCCTCTAGTTCGCAGAGTTAATTCCTCTAAAGGAATTAATTCCTCTAAAGGGTCACTAGAACCTTAGAATTGAGCTTCCCATAGAAAAGGTTATGTCCCTTGTTTTGCTCTTATGCCCTATCATAATTGGTCCTTAGAACGCCATGGAAGATATGGAACTGTACTCATAAGCACCGTTCAGTTGCCCCACATTATGTATAAGAACAGAACTAACATATCCTGTGTTCTCGCAGAGAAACAAAATCAAACAGACTGTAATTATGTTGTGAATGGGGTTCCTAACAAGGTGGCAATTTATCAGGATTTAATGGAATGTAGTATAAATACAGAAGGAGAGGTTGATTCCTATTATACTATCAAAAGGTCTGATAATGACCCAAAATGGGAGTTGACATATACAAAGCCAAGAAATTGAAATAAATAGAAAAAACCTGCAAAAAAATAAATAAATAAAACCCTGCATAATACATTCCTTACATGAAACATATAAAGTTGACCCTTTGTCTGCTTTTTGCCATGATTTTAACAAAACCTTAGATAGTCCTAAAGCATTCAAATATAAGCTCTACAGAGAACTTCCTAGGAAATGCTTTGTGCCCTGAAAGGATCTATATTTATCTTTGGAAGCTCAAGGAGACATTTGCCTTTTAGAGGTTTTGAAGATTGTATCTTTGACACTCATATCAGAATGTTCCAATGTGTAAAGTATGCCTGGATGAAGGGTCTTTGTACTTTGTATTTAAAGCATGTTATTTCTATTAACTAACTTACCCATCATCATTGCAGTAAATAAGAATGAAGTGTGATTATAGATGTCTTACATATAGGCATAGAGCTTTTAGTTCCTTGGAGTGGGTTCACCTATCATGAAGCAGTTCTGTTTAACTTGAAAGATACAGTAGAACTGGCTAACACTACTAGGGCAGCACTAGAGGTTATCCAAACCTCCATTGACAGTTTGGCCCATGTCATCATGAAAAATCAAGTATGATTGGATTATCTTCTAAGAGAACAAGAAAGAACGTATGCAATAGCTAACACCTCTTGTACTTGGGTAAATACCTCAAACAAAAAAGCTTTATAATCAAGTAACTTGGTTACATAACATTAATAACCCATCCACATAAAATTTGTGGGAGTCAGTTCAAAGTTATTTACCTGACCTATCTTGGCTTCTGCCAGTTTTGAGCCCAGTAATAACCATAATAATACTTCTGCTATTTGGAGCAATAATATTTAAATTTATAATTTCCTTTTGTTCTCAGAGACTACATGCCTCTGGACTGATCTTCTCATCAGCATCTATCAAAATCAAAGGGGTAGGTCTGTACTGAAATCAAACATCCCAAAACCTGGAGACAGAGAAGATGTTGAGCTTCAAGGCAGAGTTTCAGGACTTAAGTCCTGATTAATTTCATCTGTCAGTAAGAAGAAGTTAGAGATATATTTGCCCCTAATCCCTCAAGACTGAGGAGTGTGCAAATTAAAAGGGGGGACAAAACTGGCACTTTCTCACCCATTGTAACTGTCACTCATCGTAGCATTTTGGCATTATGAATTGCAAAAATAGTTATTGGATTATGCTTGCAAACTAGTCTGCCAGAGGTATCACTTTTAATTGATTAAATTATAATTGTGGCTTTGAGTGGGCCAGGTCAGTAGGGCATTGATTCCCCACCCTTGGTGGTCAGGGACTCACAGACAAAAGATGTGGCACAGGAAAGAGTTGGGAGTTTTGAGCTGGAGCCTTGGAAGTGAATATACAAGAGAAGAACAAAGAGGATTAGAGACAGCTCCTTAGACATGGCAGAAGCTGTTGGGAGAGAGACAAAGCTGTTTATCTGAGAGTCTACAGCTGACCTAGTGGAAAGAAGCAAGCCTAGGCCCAGAGAGAAACAAGCTCCGGGAAGAAAGGAACCCAGGAAGCCTAAATTCTTGGCAGACATTGGCAGACATCTTGCTCCAACAAGTGGCAACAGACTTTGGTGAAGGAAATAACTTATGCTTTATGGTCTGGTAACTGTAAGCTTCTACCTCAAATAAATACCCTTTATAAAAGCCAACAGACTTATGGTATTTTACACAATACCCCTTTGGCTGACTAATACAGAATTTGCTACCAGGAGTGGGGTAGTGCTTTTGCAATTATTAAATTGCTAGACAGGTTTTATAGATGGATAAGGGGTATTTTTTAGAGGAATTATGAGATGCTTGGTAGAAAAGACCTACAGTGTTTTGAAGATACTGTTGATAGTAATATGGACTGTAAAGAGACTTTTTATGATGCCTTAAAATTAAATGATGAAACTATTATTGGAAACTGGAAGAAAGGTGATCCGTGTTTTAAAGTTGCAGAGAAATTATCAAGACAAATTCCTGGTGTTCTATGGAAAGCAGAATTTGAAAATGGCAAGCCAGGGCATTTAGCTGAAGAACTTTCTAAGTTAAACTTGGGAATGCAGCTTGGATTATCCTGGCAGCTTATAGCAAAATAATAGATGAACAAGGTAAGCTGAGGACTGAATTGTGGGGCATAAAGAAAAAAGAAACTGCTTCCAGAAATTCCAAGCCTCTGGAAATCAAGTTCTGAGATGATAGTGCTGCATTTGAGGACTTAAACTTGGAACTTGTGAATCAGGAATGAAAATGTAGTTATCTTTGAAAGATTTGTAGAAAATCTTACAGTCTGAAGGCTTGAAACCCTGCTTCTTATTAAAAAAACAATAGGCAAGAGAGAAAGTTATGAGAGTAAATTCATCAACATATTCAGATGCTTAAACATCAGCAAAAAATTAGAAGCCATACTAGGAAAGAGGAAGAGATGACCTAGGCAAAAGAACAAACCAAATATCCTGAAGAGATACAGGATTTAATGCAATTAGTTAGTGATAATCACACAATTCTCTGAAATCACTTCAAAGAATTTAAAGTAAATATGATTAAAGAAATAAAGGATATTAAGAAGATATGGGGGAGCATAAAGAACAATTTGAAAGCCTGCAAAGAAAAGTAACAGACTATATGGGAATGGAATACATAATGGATGAGATTAAAAATACATTAGAGGCACATAAGAGCAGATTTTAATTGCTTGAAGACAGAATTTTTTATTTCAAGACAGAACATTTGAACTGGTAAAGACAGGAGAACAGAAAAGAAGAGAATGGAAAAAAATGGAACAGAGTCTCAGGGAATTGAATGGCAATGTGAAATATGAATATTTTCATTATTGATGCCCCAGAAGGAAAAGAGAATGGAAAAGAGGCAGAAATAATATTTCAGGAAATAATGAACAAAAACTTCCCAAACCTTATGAAGGTTATAAATATCAATATGAAGAAGGACAATGCACCCTAAACAGAATAAATCTGAATAGACCTTGCCAGAGACCCTTACTTATTCAGAATGACAACTATCAGAGATAAAGACAGGATTCTGAAAGAAGCAAGAGGAAAGCAAAGTCTTACATATAAGGGAAATTTGATGAGATTAAGTGCTGACCTCTCACAAGAAACCATGGAGGAAAGAAGAAAAAGGTATGTTGTATTTAAGGTAGTGAAAGAAAAACTGCAAGCCAAGAATTCTGTATCTGGCAGAGTTGTCTTTCAAAATTGAGGATGAGATTAAAGTCTTCACAGACAAACAAAAACTGATAGAATATGTTACCAAAAGACCTGGTTTTGTAAGACATACTAAAGGTAATACTGCAGCCTGAAAGGGAAAACAAGGGTGAGAGATTTGGAGAAGAGTTTAGAAATGAAGATTTTAAGAAAGGTAAGCTAAAGGATAAGACAGACAATAAAACAATATGACAACAGAGAGCCAAAGGACAAAATGTATAAAGTAATTAATGCCTTTACAGTAATAACACTGAATGTTAATTAATTGAATGCCTCAGTCAAAAGATATCACCTTATAGAACAGAAAAAAAAAATATGAGCCATCTCTATGTTGTCTATTAGAGACCCACCTCAGATATAAAGATACAACCAGTTTAAAAGTGAAAGGTTGGAAAAAAATATTCCATGCAAATTGCAACCAATAAAGAGCTGAAGTAGACTAGATAAATGTGAAATAACATTATTGTATAGGAACAATAATTATTCAGTGCAACTGGCAAAATATTCCTGTCATCAGTATTCTGTTTTTTTTTTTCATACAAAATAAACACTATCTTTTAATTAAGGATGGGTGGAGAATAGATATATTTTTGGATACTTCATATTCCTTTAACTCTTTCTTATTCATACTCTTTAATAAAAATAATTTTACTGAATCAATCATGTTTTTATTATTGTTTGGACAAGATTTTGAGATTTTCTGCTTTATAAAATTATGAGTTTGCAAATTGTTATCTGCTGTAATTCATCCCAATAAGATGTGAAGAATTCCCAAATAGAATTTTGATTATCTGGAAAGAATTATGGCCTAAATGGATATTAAATAATTAAATTAATAATTTATTTCTGTCTTATAGATTCCTATGTCCAATAGTTAGAGCTGTAATATAAAAATTACAATTATATTTAATTTCTTTTTTAGGTGAATTATTATTTACATGTATACATTTTTGTTGTTATGCTATCTATTTTTTATAATGGAATATATTAAATTTTACCTGGCCTTGCACTTTAATTTAAAATTTCTAATATCTTTCAATCTATTTTTCTATTTATTTTACAATATTACAGCAAAGGATTTGTTAAAAAATGCCATTGATTATTCAATTTGGAAAGATGATATGGTACATGAATATATCTCAGTAAAACTGCTTAATAAACAAATAAATAATTGTGCAAGAATAGCCAGAAATAGCTATGTATAGCAGGGGAAATGCAGAGATTAAGAAGTGAGGAATTTTCTTGTTTGTTGGTCTGTTTTTTGTTTATTATTATCATTGAAATAATGAAAATGCTTTAATAATGATTGATGTTATGAATGCACAACATGTGACTATATGAAATACCACTGATTGCACAATTTGGATAAACTGTGTGCTTAATAAATATGTATCAATAAAATTTATTTATTAAAAAAATAGGTACCTGTACTGCAGTGTTCAGAATAGCATAATTAAAAATTATCCAAAAGCTTGAAACAACCCTATTATCCATCAAAAGATGAATGAATAAATAAAATTTTGCATATACATACAATGGAATATTTTTCAGCCATTAAAACTAGTGGAATTCTGATACATGCTGCAACATGGATGAACCTTGAGAACATTATGCTATGTGAAAAAAGTCACACATAAAATTACAGATATTTCATAATTCCACTTATATGAAATATCTAGAATAAGCATAATTTGTAGAGATTAAATGTAGAATAGAGTTTATTAGGGATCAGGAGAGGTGGTGTAGGGAGTTATTCCTTAAGAGATGCTGTATTTCTGTTTGTTGTCATGATGATTATATTGGCAAAACATTGTAATTGTGATCAGTGCCATTGAAATGTAACATTTCAAATGGTTAAAATGGCAAAATATATATCCATCACAGTGATGATGATAATTGTATACATATAAATGACTTAAATTCCATTTGTTTATTTTATTTATTTTCATACTGAAAGCAATCACAGACTTTTTCACACATTGATAAACTAATTTTTATTTATTTTAAGTGACATCCTCTTCTTTCTAAACGTCTTTACTGAAATATAATTCACATACCATAAATTCATCCATTTATTAGTTGGAATTCAATGATTATTAGTATATTCATGGAGCTGTACAACCACCACCACAATGTAATTTTAGAACATTTTAATTACTCCAAAAAGATACCTGTATACATTACCAATTGCTCCTCATTTCCCCCTTGCCCTCTTCTCTTTTGTCTCCTGCAAGCCTCAGGCAAATTCTAACATGATTTCTTTCTCTCTGGATTGGTCTTCTAGGAACATTACAAAGACATTTAGTTGTACAGTATATGGTATTTTGCAACTGCTTTTCTCCACTTCTTCTGAGTCATTCATAAGGCATCCGGTGGTAATAAGGTAACTAAAAGTGATGCCATAAGCTAAATAAAAACAAACAAAAAAAGTCACCAAATAGTATACTCAAAGCTCCTTCTATAGTTGAGTAATGACCTGAGTGAATGTCTTTTGGGGAACTGGAATTTGAAGTTTCCTAAATATTATACACTAGGAATATGCTTTTTTTTTACCATGCAAAAAAATAATACCACAATGAATTTAAGGAATATCCTTGCCTCTGTAATTCATATATGCATAAAGAAAATTATTATGTAAGCATAAATTTGAAGTCTCAGAGTTCTCTTTTATATATCATATTTCCAGTCTTCTTGAGCTCACTCTTTCAAAAAGACAAAGGTGAACATACCACTTAACATGTTACAGGGCATGAAATATGAATGCAAAACAAATATTCTAATTGAATTAAACTCCCTATGTATTATTATATTCTTCCTTATCCATGAAAACTGCAGCATATCTTGTTTGAAGTTACATAAACTGATTAATTTAATTCTTATTTTATAAATTGTGCATAGTATTAATCCTCCCAAATGATATTTACTAATTAAGTAGGAATTTTAACAGAAGGTTTAAGTCAGTTAAATGAATGGCTAAATGGAAGTTTATTTATTTTGTTATTTGGGAGATAGTAACAAGGACAGAACATTTTTTAACTCCCTACAGCCTAAAGAGTCTTTCTGATATGTGATTAAATTGTATAAAAGTTCTAAATCACCTTATTTTATTTGATAGCCACCTTAAATAATAGAAGTAGTTCTTTCTTGTGCTATATTTTTATTTTTAAAAGATACTCAGATGGATAACCATCAAGATGGCAGCAGGGTAAAGAGCTCCCAGAATCAGCTCTTGTGACAGGGCAGTTGATGATATCCCAGAGTTATCTAGAGCACTAGCTTGGGGGCTCCAGGAGACCAGAAGTGCATCCTGCAACATCCTTGAAAGAATGGAAGTAGGACAGCGCCATCCTCCACTGAAGGCACAAGCCAAATTGGAAGCTGTTCCATGGCTGAAATTGAAAGCTCCACTTCCCAAAATAGGGGAGGAAGAGACAGTTGGGCACCAACTTCAGATAATGATTAGTAAATTTGGTAGGCTAAAGTATAGTACTAAGAACAGCTAATGTCTGAATCTGTCCAAGTCAGAAAGAGGCTGGTGGTTGCCATCTTAACTCCGTGCCTGACATGAGGGAAGCAAGGATGACTGAAAATCACAGTACTGGTAGGGACTGGCTTTTCTCCATCTCGATTAAATTTTTTGCTCTAACCTAAGCCCCAGGCCCATCTCCGGCAAGAAGGAAGCTGGAGGGAATTGCACCAGCCTCTTCTGGAAATTATAGGCCATGTAGTGGAGGCAGGAATTGGAAGCTCCATTTCCAAAAAACAGGGCAGGAAGAGATGGTTGGCCATAAATTTCAGCTAACAATCACTAAATTAGGGTGGCTAAAGCACAACCCAAAGAACAGCTAAGAGAGGGGCCAAGATGGTATTAGTGTAGGAGGGCACAAACTGTAAGCTCCCAGAGCAAGGTGGATTGTGGATGGGGTCCTGCCCAGGGGTCTGTGCTGTGTACGCATGGAATGAGAAACTTAGGACATCTATCTGCGCAGATCAATGGCGTGGACGGAACGGTAGAGATTTGTGAGTTTTAAGCCTTCTGGTGGTGGCTGGCATGGACAGCTGAGCCCCGCAGTTAGGGAGAAAAAAAGTAAAATGGCTGGTTGGAGCCGCAAGTGAGGAGAGAAAGTTTTATTTTCTGGGGATTTGGCTGCCTGGAGCCCCTTGGACCTTGGGTGAATGGAACAGACAGAGTGAATTGGCACCCAGTGGAGGGGAGGGGTGATTCTGTTTGGGGGAGGGAGTTGATTTGCCTAGCTACCCAGTGATAAGCCATGGGCCGCCATGGAGCCAGGAAGAGAGGACATTCTCCAAAAGAGGGAGGGTTCTGTTGGAGGACAGGGAAGGGATTTTTTTTTTTTTTTTGCCATCGAAATGGCTGCCTGGACCACCCCATAGCTTTGGGGAGCACATAAGCTGACCTGAAGCAACATCAGGCTGAGAAGAGAGGTGAATCTGCAGAGTCAAACTGATTTAGATAGCAACCCAGTGATGCTGGTGCTTGGCTCCAGAAGGGGCAGAGTCGGCTGTCTTTAGCACCCTGTAATGACTAACATCAGAGATACAGCTACCTTGGGGAGTTAAGGAAATGGGACGTGCTTGATTAATTTCCATGAGCCCAACTAGGGTTCCTTCTGTAATGGAATTGGTATAGAGGAGGAATTATTTTGGGTCCTGTATTTTGCTTAAAAAAAAAAAAAAAAAGGGAGAAGGTCACTTCAATAAATGAAAAACAAATTCTTTTTAAATTAATTTAATAGCTAAAAGCTGTTTCATGACCTGCATATAGAACCCTGCAGGGAAATTGATTGATAAACACAAGCAGGCAGAGAGGATCCACATGGACCCTAGGGGAATCATTGACCCTCCTTAGCTCTGTTTGACTGCTTGCCTGTGTGGATATTTGGTTTTTCTGTTTATTTCTGGTCTCTTGTTTTTCTTTCCTCTTTCCTCCCCCCTTTCTTTTTTCTTTCATTTTTTAAAATTAGGTGCTGCTAGCTTGTCACTTCTTTGCTGTGCTTCTTCTTCAGTAATTTCCCACTCACTGTCTATATTGATTTTGTATCCCAAACTATAGCTAACCTTCCTTCATCTTTCTGCATTCTGCTTTCTGTTGTGGCTCTTAGATACAACTTTTTGTTCATAGGCCCACAACTTAAGGGTGTCGATTTCTATTCCATCTATTTTGTTTTCTTCTTTTTTTTTTTAGTATTATTTTTTTCCTTTCAGCCCTTTCTTTACTATTTCTCTCCCTCCTCATAATTCTAGCCTTCTAAATCACTATATATATATTCCTCCATTTGTTTTCCCAGTCTACTGTAGTAAAACCACTTTTTTTCTTATTACTCTACACTGCCTACACAAGTTAAATATTCATCTCATTAAGTCTCATTTGGCCCCTCTTCTAACTTTTATCGATATTACTATTGTCCTTCTGCATTCCTTACATCTTTTGATTCCTCTGGCCCTAATCTTTTGCCTTCAAGGGAACATAGAAAGAAGCAAGGAAATAAAATAAGAAGAAAAAGTGCCAAAGAGAAAACTTAACTCACATGCAAACCACCAGCTAAATAAAACTCTACATCATAGAGAAAAGCTAATCAACTGAACAAACCAATCAAGATAATATAATGACCAGAGGGCAACAAAAAAATACAAATGACTCTGAGAGAGAGGAAAACATGGACCAGTCCAAAGAACAAATTAAAAACCAGGATGTGATGCAGAACATCGAACAACTAATCAAAGCTATCCAAATAAATATCATGGACTGAGTTAAAGAAGTGAAGGAAGAGATTAAGGACATAAATAAGACACTGAGAGAACATACGGAAGAAATTGCAAACATGCCTAAAAAGATAATGCATATGATGGTGAACAATGGCACAATCCAGGAAATCAAAAAGACACTAGATTCACATAAGAGTAGATTTGAACAGGCAGAGGAAAGAATTAGTGATATGGAAGACAATACAGGTGAAATCAAAGAGATAGTATAACATATAGACAAAAAGATAGAAAAAATCCAGCATGAACTCAGGGAATTAACCGATAACACAAAACGCACAAACATATGCATTATGGGCATCCCAGAAGGAGAAGAGAAGGGAAAGGGAACAGAAGGAGTGTTGAAGGAAATAATGGCTGAAAACTTCCCAACCCTATTGAGAGAGATGCATGTACAGATCCAGGAAGCACAGTGCACCCCAAATAGTATAAATCCCAACAGGCCAACTCCAAGACATATTCTTGTCAAAATGTCCAAATACTCAAGGCAGCAAGAGAAAAGAGAACCATCACATGCAAGGGAAACACAATAAGATTAAGTGCTGATTTCTCAGCTGAAACCATGGAGGCAAGAAGACAGTGGTATAACACAGTCAAAATAGTAAAAGAAAAAAACTTCCAGCCACGAATCCTCCATCCAGCAAAACTGGCATTCAAAAATGATGGAGAGTTCAAAATATTCACAGATAAACAGAAATTAAGAGAGTATGTCAAGAAGAAACCAGCACTTCAAGAAATACTAAAGGAATCTCTACAAGTTGAAAGGAAAAAACAAGGGAGAGAGAGTTGGAGGAGAGTTTAAAAACAACTGAAAAGACAAAAAGAGAAACAAAACAGCATATGACATACATTAACCCAAAGAAAAAATGGCTGAAGTAAGAAATTTGTTGCGAGTAATAACACTGAATGTTAATTGATTAAATTCACCAATGAAGAGACACAGTTTGGCAGAATGGATAAGAAAATATGATCCATCTATATGCTGTCTACAAGAAATCCACCTTCAACCCAGGGATTTTACAGGACTGAAAGTGAATGGTTGGAAAACCATTTTACAAGCTAACAATAGGCAAAAAAGGCAGGAGTACCTATTCTAAAATCAGACAAAATAGACTTTAAATGCAAAACTATTGTAAGAGACAAAGATGGACACTAAATATTAGTAAAAGGAGTAATCTCTCCAGAAGTGACTACAATCATCACCATTTACGTACCTAATGGGGGTGCCTAAAAATACACGCAGTAAACTGTGGAAAAACTAAGAAGAGAAATAAATGACTCTACAATTACAGAAAGGGACTTCAATAATCCACTATCATCATTAGACAGAATATCTAGATAGAGAATCAATAAAGGAAAAAAGGCACTCAAAAATACATTAGAAGACCTGGACTTAATGGACATATACAGAATATCACACCCAAATACAGCAGGATTTACATTCTTCTTGAGTGCACATGGAACATACTCCAAAATAGAACACATGCTAGGCCACAGAACAACTCTCAATGAATTCAGAAAGATTGAGATTATACAAAGTAATTTTTCTGACCACAATGGAATGAAATTGCAAATCACTAAGGGCCAGAGAAACAGGTTAGGCACAAAGATATGGAAGTTAAACAACACACTCTTAGACAAACAGTGAGTTAAAGTGGAAATCTCAGAAGAAATCAGTAGCTACCTTGAAACTAATGAAAACAACAACACAACATATCAAAACCTATGGGATGCAGCGAAAGCAGACGTGAGAGGGAAGTTCATAGCCATAAATTCATATATTAAAAAAGAAGAAAGAGCTAAAATTGAAGACCTAACTGCACACTCGGAGGAACTGGAAAAACAACAACAAACTAAACCTAAAGGAAGCAGAGAGAAGGAAATAACAAAGATTAGAGCAGAACTAAATGAAATAGAGAATAAGAAAGCACTGGAAACAATAAACAAAACCAAAAGCTGGTTCTTTGAGAATATCAACAAAATTGACAAACCCTTAGCCAGACTAACAAAGAAAAAGAGAGAACAGATGCAAATACATAAAATAAGGAATGAGCAAAGGGGATATCACTACTGACCCACAGAAATAAAGAGTATCATAAGAGTATAATTTGAAAAATTATATTCCAACAAGAATGACAATTTAGAGGAAATGGACAAGTTTCTAGAAACCCACAAACAGCCTACATTAATGAAAGAAGAAGTAGATAAATGCAACAGTCCAATTACAAGTAAGGAGACTCAGTCATCAAAAACCTCCCAACAAAATGATCCCAGGACCAGATGGCTTCACAGCTGAATTCTAATAATATTCCAGAAAGAGCTAACACAAGTTTTACTTAAGCTCTTCCAAAAAATAAAAGTAAAATGAATATTGCCTAACTCATTCTATGATGCCAACATTACCCTAATACAAAACCAAATAAAGATAACACAAGGAAGGAAAATTACAGACCAATTTCTCTAACGAACCTAGATGCTAAAGTCCTCAACAAAATACTTGCTAATCGCATTCAACAACATATCAAAAGGATTATACACCATGACCAAGTGAGTTTCATCCCGGGTATGCATCATGGTTCAATATAAGAAAATTAATCAATGTAATACACCACATAAACAGATTGAAAGAAAAAAAATCACATGATCATCTCTATAGATGCAGAAAAAGCTTTTGACAAAATAGAGCAATCTTTCCTCATACAAACACTAGAAAAGATAGGAATAGATGGAAACTTTCTGAATATGATAAAGGGTATATATGAAAAACCCAAAGCTAACATCATTTTCAACAGTGAAATCCTAAAAGCTTTCCCTCTGAGATCGGGAACTAGACAAGGATGCCCACTATCACCACTCTTATTTAACATTGTCTTAGAAGTATTTGCATGAGCATTGAGAAAAGAAAAGGACATAAAACGCATCCAGATTGGAAAAGAAGAAGTGAAAATTTCATTATTCGCAGATGACATGATCCTATACATAGAAAGCCCTGAGAAATCTACAAGGCTCTAGAACTTATAAAGGAGTTTAGTAATGTTGCAGGCTATGAGATCAATGCTCAAAAATCAGTAGCATTTCTGTACACCAATAATGAGCAAACTGAGGAGGAAAACAGGAAAAAAATACCATTTACAATAGGAACTAAAAGAATCAAATACCTAGGAATAAATTTAACTAAAGATGTAAAGGACTTATATACAGAAAACAATACAACACTGTTAAAGGAAATCAAAGAAGACTTAAATAAATGGAAAAATATTCCCTGTTCATGGATAGGAAGACTAAACATCATCAAGATGTCTACCCTACCCAAACTAATCTACAGATTTAATGCAATCCCAGTAAACATCAACACTGTATTTTTTAAGGAACTGGAATTACTAACCACAAAATTTGGAGAGGCAAGAGGCCCACAATTGCCAAAGACATATTGAAAAAGAAAAATGAAGTTGGAAGTATCACATTACCTGACTTTAAAACATACTACAAAGCTACAGTGATCAAAGCTGTGTAGTATTGGCACAAGGATAGACCTACTGACCAATGAAACCAAATTGAGAGTCCTGATATAGATCCTCGCATATACAGTTATCTGATATTTGACAAGGCCATGAAGCCCATTCAATTGGGAGAGAATGGCCTCTTTAACAAGTGGTGCTTGGAGAACTGGATATCCATATTCAAAAGAATGAGAGAAGAATACCATCTCACACCTTATGCAAAAATCAACTCAAGATGGAACAAAGATCTAAATATAAGAGACAAAACCATAAAGACCTTGGAAGATAATGTAGGGAAGCATCTACAGGACTTGTAATAGGAAATGTTTTCATGAACTTCACAGCTGAAGCATGATAAGCAAGAGAAAAATAGATAAATGGGATCTCATCAAAATTAAAAACTTCTGCACCTCAAAGGATGTTATTAAGAAAATAAAAAGGCAGGCTACCCAATGGGAGAAAATATTTGGCAACCATTTATCTGATAGGAGCCTAATATCCTGCATATATAAAGAAATCCTACACCTTGAAAATAAAAAGACAAACGATCCATTTAAAAATGGACAAGTGACCTGAAAAGACACTTCTCCAAGGAAGAAATACAAATGGCTAAAAAGCACATGGAAAAATGCTCAACATCACTTGCTATCAGGGAAATGCAAATCAAAACTATAATGAGATACCATCTTACACCCATCAGAATGGCAGCTATTATAGAAACAGTAGACACTAAATATTCGAGAGGATGTGGAGTAATAGGAACCCTCATCCACTGCTGGTGGGACTGTGGTTGGTCCAGCCACTCTGGAGGACAGTTTGGCGGTTCCTCAGAAAACTAACAACAGATCTTCTGTATGATCCAGCAATTCCACTGCTGCGTATATACCCAGAAGAACTGAAATCAAAGACACAAAAAGATACATGCACACCAATGTTCATAGTGGCATTGTTCACCATTGCCAAAAGTTGGAATCAACCCCAGTGCCCATCAACAGATGAATGGATTAGCAAAATGTGGTACATACATACAATGGAATATGACTCAGGTGTAAGAAGGAATAAAGTGCTAACACATGGAGTAACATGGATGAATCTTGAAGACCTTATGTTGAGTGAAGCAAGCCAGGCACTGAAGGATGAACAGTATATGACCTCACTGATTTGAACTGAGGAAAGTGAGCAGTCTCTGAGAACCATTGTCTGAAAGATAGTTTAACACGGGATAGAAAGAGAGAGCAGGCTTTAAGCCATCTCCCATATGGACATAATCTATGGTACAGGGATAGAGTATAGTTGCATATTGAAGAATAGGACAGATGGGTAGTGATATTACTGGGTTTGGTGGTGCAGCATTAACAGTTGGGTAGATTAGGAAGGGCAGATTCAAATACCCAGGGCATGTAACTATGAATCTTGACATTCCATGAGTCAAGACAGGGGAGTGTCATATGCCCCAGGGGGGTGAGGAGGGAGGAACAGTTAAGATCTAATGGGGTATTTAGTGGTCATGGGAAAGGTTTTTCATTACTTTACAGTAATGGACACAGGAGACAGTAAATATCATCAAAACTTATTAAACTGTATCGTCTAAATTGTAAACTATACTGTAAATCATTGACAATGCTTATTTGCTATATTTTGCTATCTGTGTAACAGTTATAAGAATGCTAACATCCTAAAAAAGGGGGGGATTATATGGGGTGGGAAATGGGGGGTTGGTATCTGGAAGTCTCTGGTATTCCGTGTGTGACTTTGCTGTGACATAAAAGTTCTTTGAGAATTAAATGAAAATTTGGAACACACTGGGGATTGAGAGGGGGAAGGTGTAACGGCACACCAGATACCCGATAACACAGTAATAAAAGGAAAAAAAGAATATATATATATATTTGAAAAGGCATTTCTTTTGCTTTTTCCCCCATTTTTTTGAATGTCCCAATCTGCTAATTATATTTTCTTTTGTTTTGGTTTTTGTTTGATTGTTTGCTTGTCTTTTTTTTTTTTTTCTTGTTTTTTTTTTTCCTGAGTTTCCTTATGTTTGTCTCTTGCATGTAAGCTTTTCATTGTTGTTTCTTTTTTCTATTAAGGGTTACAATAGGTACTGCAGGGGACTGTTGTTCAGGGGTGTCTGGGAGGGGGGACTCATGGGAGTAAGTTCATCTGAATATACATGAAAGATATACAAAATTTTTCAAAAGATCAAAGGATGGGGCATGGTCACGGTGGGTGGACAATCACTGAATAAATAAGGGAATGTGAATTCGTAGCCTGGAGAGCTCTTGAACATTCTCCAAGGGAGCAGCAACAGTCCTCTGAGTTCAGGGATAGTGTCTGTCAAAAGAGGATTGCCCACTGATGAGTTCTTGTTATTGATGACTACCCTTATGAGTCTTTGCTCTTGTAACTGAAACTGAGCTTACTCTCATGGGGTGCCTAAGGGTTGCCACCTGAGAGACTCCTTTTTGCTCAAATGTGGCCTCTCTCTAGCCAAACTCAGCATATGAATGCATTACCTTCCCCCCAATGTGGGACATGACTCCCGGGGATGAGCCTCCCTGGCAACAAAGGATTAATACCAAGTGCCAACTGGCAACACAACTGGCAAAAGACCTTGAATAAAAGGGGGAAAAGGTAAAGACAAATGAGTTCAAGTGGTAAGAGACTTCAAAGAAAGTCGGGGGGTCCTCCCAGAGGTAACTCTTATGCACACCTCAGTAGGAGCTCATAGAACATCAAAGTACATATCACCCCACACAGAGGGGCTCCTGAGAGCTCTGGAGACACCCAGGTCCTATATAAGGGGGGATAGCCCCAGAGACTGATGCCTTATCAGTGGGGTCTATTTTGGAATCTGTGCTCCTGAGAGTGACAGAATTGGACTCAAATAAGTCCTCCCTGCACAGGGCTCATCAGTCCCTTCTATTCAAACCTATATGTGATGCTGGAGTTTTAAGGTATACTTCCAGAGACTGGAGCCTCTGGCCTACCTATGTGCCAGGTGTGCGTGGAATCTCAGTGGAGCTGCAAATCCTTCCCTACAGCTCAATGAACTCATCTAAGTCACCTGGTAAAGATACCGTGATGGGCAGCGGCCATCCCAGGGATCAGAGAGGGCCTGCATCTGCAGGCAGGATCATCCTACCCACCATATCCATGGGATATAAGCCCTATCTGACTTGGAGGTAGAATGGACATCACCATACCTGTCACCTCATGATTCAGGGAAGAAATATGGACTAGGGTGGACTTGATGGTATTCTGTTGTACCCATATGGTGATTCTAGCAATGGAAGAAATTATTACAGTGAGGTGGAACCAGTGGCCACTGGACACTTTCGGGGCAGGGAGGGGATGTGCAATTGAAATACAGGGGCTTCTTCGGGATTTGGAGGTTGTCCTGAGTGCCATTGTGGCAAAGGGTGTAGGCCATTTTAAATCAGCACACACCATTCAGAACTGTGTGGGAGTGAGTTTGTTCTATGATGTGAACTGTGGTCTATGGTTGATGGCAAGGCCCCAGGATGTGTAAGTCCATTGAGGATGATGGGCCACACTTGTGGGAGATGTTTGCATGGGATGTGGTGGGAGTAGTGGGAGGTGGGGAACATGGGAATCCCTGTAGGTTCCATGTAATATTTAGGTAAATTAAACACCTCTTAAAATATATATATGTATATATATATAACATTTTTGTAAGCAAATGCACATATATGCATATATATTTATATATCATTTTACAAATATTGGTATGTATTGTGAAAATTTTGATTTTTACCCACAATAAAAAATTAATAAATTTAAAAAAAGAACAGTTAAATTTTGAGACTATCCAAATCAAAAGGAGGCCAGTGGCCACCATTTTGACTCCACTCCCAGCATGAGAGGAAGCCGGGTTGACTGAAAATCACAGTAATGGTGGAGACCAGTTTCTTTCACCCAGACTGGCTTGCAGCCATAGCCTAGGCTTCAGCCCCATCTCTAGCAGGAGGAAGATGATGGGCCCTGCAGCACCCTATCCAGGTAACTGCAGGTACATTTAGCTGGGGCAGACTGAATAATCAGAAGTCTACCAGGGCAGCTGTGGTGTTCTTGGACCTGCACTGCATAGATTTCTGCCCACACCTGCAGCTCCATCCCTGCCCCAGGCATGGGTAAAAGGGACATGAAGCTTCATCATTTTTTCTGGGCAACTAAAGTCTAGGCCTGCATGAGTTGGATTATTCCACACAGCTGTGGCTCTGTCCCTATCCCTGGCAAAGGATAAAGTTGGGAGAAGTTTCACTCGTCCTTGGGGCAATGAGGGTAGCTTGAGCCTCCACAGCTTATAGCACCAACTACATCCTTGGCTCCTACTACACAAAGAGCAAGGGAGAAAGGGAAAGAAGCCCTAAACTAAAGAGAAAACCTGCACACAGAATAAATACTCTAGTAAGCCAGATGCCAAGACACAAACAAAAAATTATAATTCACACCAAGAAGCAGGAAGATATTACCCAGTTAAAGGAACAAGATAAGCCTCCCGATGACATAAAGGAATTGAAATATCTAATCATAGATGTTAAAACAAAACTCCTTAATAAATTTAAAGAGATGGCTAAAGAAATTAATAATATTAAGAAGACATTGGATGAGCACAAAGAGGAATTTGAACATAAAAAATAGCAAATCTTATGGGAATGAAAGGTGCAATAAATGAAATTTAAAATACATTGGAATCATATAATAGCAAATATGAGGAGGCAAAAGAAAGCATTGGTGAGCTTGAAGAAATGGCCTCTGAAAGTGAACATACAAAAGAACAGATGAAGGAAAGGTTGGAACAATTTGAACAAGGTCTCAGGGAACTAAAGGACAGAAAGCGGCTTGCAAGCATATGTTTTATGGGTGTCCCAGAAGGAGAAGAGAAGAGAAAGGGGGAAGGAGTATTTAAAGAAATAATGGTAGAAAACTTCCCAACCCTATTGATGGATATAGATATCCATGTCCAAGAAGCATGACGTACTCCCATTTGAAAATATCTGAATTGACAAATTCTAAGACACATATTAATCAGAATGTCAAATGCCAAAGACAAAGAGAGAATTCTGAGAGTAGCAAGAGAAAAGCAATGCATAACATATAAGAGATACCCAATAAGATTAAATTCTGATTTCTCATCAGAAACCATGGAGGCAAGAAGACAATGGTATGATATATTTAAGTTACTGCAAGAGAAGAACTCCCAGCCAAGAATCTTCTATCCAGCAAGGTTGTCTTTCAAAAATGAGGGCAAGTTTAGAATATTCACAGAAAAACAGAAACTGAGAGAGTTTACATACCTAGAGACCTGCTTTGCAGGAAATACTAAAGGATGTGTTACAGCCGAAAAGAAAAGACCAGAGACAGAGGCCTGGAAGAGAGTCTAGAAATGAAGATTATATCAATAAATGTAACTAAAAGTGTCAAAAAGGTGGTGAAAATAAAATATGACAGATAAAACCCAAATATTCAGGAATAAAATTAACCAATGATGTAAAGCACTCATATTCAGAAAACTATAACTCGTTGTTAAAAGAAATTTTTTAAAAGACCTAAATAATAGGAAGAACATTCCGTGCTTATGTATTGAAAGACTAATTGTCATTAAGTTGTCAATTTTACTCAAATTAATATACAGATTCAATGCGATCCTTATAAAAATTCCACCAGCAATTTTAAATAAATGAAAAATATGATTATCAAATCGATTTCAAAGCATAAGGGGTCCTGAATAGCCCAAAATATCTTAAAAAAAGAAAAGCAAAGTTGGAAGACTCTCATTTCCAGACTTTAAGTCATATCACCTAGCTACAGTGGTAAAAATAGCATGGTATTGGCATAAAAACAGACACATAAAACAATGGAACCAAATTGATGGTTAAAAAACAGACCTTCACATCTGTAGTCAAGTGATTTTTGTCTAGCCTGTCAAACCCACCCAGCTCAGGCAGAACAGTCCATTCAATAAATGGTGTTGGGAAAATTGGATATTCATAGCAAAAGAAGGAAAGAGACCCCTATCTCACACCTTATATAAAAATTAACTCAAAATGAATAAAAAACCTAACTATAAAAGCAAGAACCAGAAAACTTCTAGAAGAAAATGTAGGAAAATATCTCCAAGACCTGATGGTAGGTGGCCGATTCTTAAAGGAGATAGTAAAAGGACTACTGATGTTTAATGTATATAGACATTTTAATTAGCTTTACTGTAAAAGTGTGGAACTGTAGAGAGTTGATGGTAACACATAGTGAGTAACAGCTGGTTTATAAATGGAAATATGGCTGAAAATGGTAGTCTAGGGAAGTAAATGCCATTTGACAGAAAGCTAGAGAATAATCTAGGGAGTGAATAGCACAGTAAAACCAGAGGTGGATGAGAATAGTGGTTGATGGTCCACATGCAGGTGTGTCATTTGTGAGCTAGAGCAGATGTACATCACTATTGCAGGGTGGTGGGAAGGTGGAGAAGCATGGGAAAAATACAACTGGAGTGACCTATGGAATGTGATTAACAGTAATAATGTAATATTCTTGCATCTATGCCAAAGATGTACTGTGTTGATAATGGAGAAGTATGGAAAATGTGTGCCAAATGTACACTGTGGACCTGGTAATAATTGGATGATATTATCTCATAATCTGTAACAAATATTCCACCAAAGTGTGGTGTGTTGTTAGAGGGGTGTGGTTTGGGAATTCTGCACATGTACATGATTGATTTTCACATTTACAACTTCTGTCATAAAAATATATTTTAAAAAATAATAAGGTGGGTTGGGGGGAAATACATCAAATATAATATAAGGACTATAATTTGTAATAAAATTTTGACAATATTCTTTTATAATTTGTAACAAATGCCTCATGGCAATGCAAGGTGTTGGTGGAGGGTTGATGTATGGGACCCCTGTATGATGTTATGAATGTTTGCTTTGTAAGTTCACAACTTTAACTACACAGTTATTATTTATATATGTTCTTGTATAAATGATATAAATAATAATAATAGAGTGAATTGGGGAAGTACTTTGGTTAGTAGTAATATTTTGAGGATGATCTATAATCATGAGTTAAAAATGTTTCACAGCAGTGCAAGGTATTGGTGGTAGAGTGAGGTATGAAAGCCCTGTATGATGTTATGTATGTTCATTTTGTAAGTTCACAACTATTACTATACATTTATTGTTTAGGTATGAGTGATTTATTTCAATAAATTTTAAAAAAAGATACTCAGAATGCATAAATTTTTAAATAAAAGAAAAATATAAGGTCCATAATTTACATAATCATTTACATTTTGCACCATACAAATTTATGTTTTTACAAAATATATAATGTCCTGTTTCTGTCATACAATATCATGCAGAACAATTCCAATACCCTAAAAATATTCTGCATTCCATATATTCTTCTCTCCTATTCTTCTTAGAATGTCTGGTCACCACTAAATTTGTATCAATGTTACAAGTCCTTCTGTTACTACAAAGAAAATGTCTGCTTGGGTGCATGGTTGCATCTCCCCTTTATGTTTGTTCATTCTTAGATCTTGAAGCTTTTGGGGTGGTGTCACCCACTCTGCTTCAGTTTGAGTGAATAGCAGAGGTTAAAACCATAGAAAAATATCAGAAGAGAAAGAGAAAAACCTTTTAATCAAAGAAAATCTCAAATAAATAACAAACATCCCAAAATTACAATACATTTAATTAAAATAATGCATTGCATTGATACATCAAAAGTTGAAGGCTATAAATATAAATAATTCTCAGAAAACAAAGGGCTTTAGGAAAATTTAAAAATCATTGCTTTTTTCAGGCTTTCCAACTGAACATTTGTTTTAAATGATTTTGATACTATTGTCCAGATGCTACAAAAGCAACAAAACTGTTTGCAAATATGTAGAAAGGAAATGCAAGACTCCTCTAAAAAAAATCTGAATCAACTCTTAAAAATTATTTGACATCAATATATTTTTAAATAACTGAGATTTGAGTGGTCCACTCTTAATTTCTGCTCCAATTAAACAATAGATTTAAAAGACTAGCACTGAAATGAAAAAAACAAGACAAAAAAAACTTCCTTTGCTACTGATAATTCTGATATTGAGGATTGTTACTTATAATTTTGACCAAATCAATTTTGCAATGCTAAACTTCAGACTGACTCAATTTCTTTCCTTATCATTGGCAGCTCTGGAAAAGTTAGTCTTCCTCACTCAATAGAGGCTGAGCCTTAACTTAAAGCATTTATTCCATGTAGAAACAAATCATAGAAAGCTCTGTTCTCTTAAAGAAGCTCTTGTCAAGAGAACAAAGGTGATAAGGGCTGGTGAGCTTATCCTTCCAAAGCAGATTAAATGATTCTTGCTCTGCTGGTCAATGAGGGTGTAAAGGAGCAAAAAAGAGTCCAGCATGAAAGGCTACATGGAAGAAAATCACTTACTAGTCCATTGTTCATCGACCTGGGACCACTAGTAAACAGTGTATCTTTTGGTCGCAGATGGCTGTGACATTCAACAGAGTGGTCCATCCCATTATATTAATATTGAACCAAATATTTGCATGTTGCTTTTCTCACTACAGGTTATGTCAAGTCATATTCACCAACATGCCATTTAAGAAATTGTGCAAAAATATTAAATAACATTATAAAGGCACTGCTATAATAAACTGCTAACAACATAGAGTTACCACAAGTTTGTATATTATACTCCTCCCATTATAAATTCCTATGGCAACATGATATCCCAGATTAAATTTCTTGGCAAGTTAACATCCAAATTTGTCAAAATTCCAAGGCATCAGAGATCAAAATCTAATTATTGCTCTGATTATTAAAAAGAGTAACAAAATTAAATATCCAAATTTTTCACACCATTCGTGTTTTTGTTCAGTCTCAGACTGAGTGTGAGCAATGGGTGCTGGTACTTCCAGCAGCTGTCTGACTGCCAGAAGTGTGGGAGTGGTTCTTTTACAACCTCAGGATTTAAATCATTATCTCATTTAAAAAAATCCATATACTTAGATAGAAAAAGTTATCACAACACTAGCCAAATAGCACATATTTTTATAAAACAAGTCAATATACACAACTTAAATGTTATTTCAATCAAAAAGTATCTGTTCCTGAATGGTAGCGCTTCATGTTGTTTAAAATCCAAAAGCATAGACTCAGTTTTCTATGAACACAGGCAATTAATAAAGCAAACTCTACTTTTTAATATGCCAAGAGGTCAATTTATCCAAGTCAGATGACTAGATACCACTTAACTGAAATTCAATTGTGAGATATTTCCTAGGAAGTCACATTTGACACTGGATAATATATAAGGGATTCCCTTATGCCCCACTCCCCACACCTCCTAATTTTCCTCACATTAACAACTTCTTTCATTATTGCAGGACATTCATTGCAATTGATGAACACATTTTGGAGCATTGCCACTAAGCATGGACTATAGTTTAATTGTAGTTTACACTCCCTCCTGCTCAATTCTATAGGCTATGGTAGGATATATAATGGTTTGTATCTGTCACTGCAATGTCATCCAGATCAATTCCAAGTCCTGAAAAATGCCCCCATATTACACCTCTTTTTCTCTCTTCTTGAATTCAGCAACTCCACTGGCCACTGTCTCCATATCAATGCTATAATTTTTTCCATTGCTAGCCTCACAATAGTCTATAGTAGAACAGCAATAAGTCTACTCTAGTACATATTTTATTCACCATTGCTGACCATTCTGTGATGGTGATGCCCACTCCACCTTTAATTGAGAGGGGACTTTGATCCCATATGGCTAATGGATGGGACTCTCTTACTTTCAGTTGTAGACTCTCTTGGTTCCTTGGGGTGGTGGTTTTCCATCCTCACCTCCCCTTCAGCTGTCCTGGGTGATTCCAATGAATTGGAGAGTAGGTGCTGCAACTCTGCTGAGGCTCAGGGCCAAACCAGCACATGGACAGACCAGAGATTCAAGTCTCCTGGATGAACACCTACAAACTCCAGCACCAACTATAGGTTAAAACAAAAGGAACAGAAGAGGCATGTGTAGAGAAGTCACATCTGGACCAACGCTTCCACATTCAGGAGCACAATCTCCAAAGTGTGGCCTATTAGCAAGTCACCAAATTCTGGAGCTATCCACCCATGTCCGCATAACCTGGATGCCTCTGGAGCCCTCAGGAGCCACTGTAAATACTAAAACTTGGGTGGGTGATGGAGAAGGTAATGGATCTATTCATACCAACTCTTTTCCCAAAGTAGCATTTGCAACATTGTTACTTGCAATATAATTTAGAAATTTGTAGTAGAAACATCCCAATGTAACAAGTTTTATTGGAGGAAATTTCTCTTTTTCTACATCAGCTGTTCAGAATCCCTTAATTAATCCCTTAATTTCTTTTACCATTTGAGCCTCATATTTATATCCATCTCATTGTTGTATTAACTGTAGAGTCTATCTAGTGCCCAAGCTTCCCTTATATAATTTGATATACTATTTTCAGTTCTGGAACACAGTGGCCACTTCATAATATGTAATAATATGTGGTTTGTAAAAACTGCTTCTGAACAATGGCTTCCCCTTTACCTGAAATTTGGTCTCACCATTCATCACAGTTAAACATTATCATTTCCTCTGATTTTCTTAAATGTTACACTTCTGACCCTATGTTCTTTCATTGTTTATCAACCTATTTGTTCTCACTTTACTTCATTTCTGACTTCATTAAGACTGTAGTCTCTTGACCTCTATTTTATTCAGGTAATTGGTCCTCTCATATGTTTTAATTTTTTATACAATAAACTTTATTTTTAAACTAGTGCTGGATTATTGAAAAGTTATGTTAAAATATAGGGGATTCCCATATACCCCAGCTCTTCCCCATCCCACATTTTCATCTATTAATAATATCTTATATTAATGTGGTACATTTGTTACAATCATCAAAAAAATACTGAAGTATTGCTACTAACCAAGGTCCATAATTTAGATAATCATTTACATTTTGCACCATACAAATTTATGTTTTTACAAAATATATAATGTCCTGTTTCTGTCATACAATATCATGCAGAACAATTCCAATACCCTAAAAATATTCTGTATTCCATATATTCTTCTCTCCTATTCTTCTTAGAATGTCTGGTCACCACTAAATTTGTATCAATGTTACAAGTCCTTCTGTTACTACAAAGAAAATGTCTGCTTGGGTGCATGGTTGCATCTCCCCTTTATGTTTGTTCATTCTTAGATCTTGAAGCTTTTGGGGTGGTGTCACCCACTCTGCTTCAGTTTGAGAAGGGCATTAGATCTTATGGGGCAGATGGAAGGACTGTTTTGCCTGCAGTTGGAGATATTCTTTGTTTGGGGGGATGGGGCTTGCCCATTATATTCATGTTGTTAGTTGACCTGAGAAAGTCCAACGAACAGGAGAGTAGGTGTTGACTGCAGCTCTGCTGATTTGGGGCTCAAATGACATATGAATAGAGACTTAAGGCTCTGATATCTATATTAACTGGTATAGTGCTAATTATAGGTTCAGATCAAAGGGGTAGAAGAATAATGAGTAAGGAAATTATAAATGAATTTAATTTTGTTCCACTGGGAAAATAGTTTTTCATATATTCCAAAGGAACACCTACCAATGGGGTGCTGATTTCATCGGGTTGTGTGCCTTGCCTATAGTGTCTGTATATCTATAGAGCCCAATAGTTTGAGGCTTTGTTTACCATGGCAGTAAGTGAGATCCTTCTGAGATGTACATAATCATAAACTCTGGAATGATCTCCCAACTCACTCTGAAATCACTTAACTGTAAAATCTCTTTTGTGTTAAATGTTTCCTCTTTTTGGCCAAGGTCTTTTTCAATTTATCCCTTGCTACCAGGTAGGCTCATCCCTGGTAATCATGTCCCACACTAGGGGGAAAGTAATGAGGATTTTTTTTGGCTGAGTTTGGCATAGAGGTTTTCATGAGGTTCTACCTGGGCAATAGTCAAAATTAGGTTGTTTCAATTTTACAAGAATAAGGCTTATAAGTACAAACATTATTATCTTATTGGTCTGTTTTCTTTTATTAGGCACTGGCTATATACCCAGGAGATTCTTGCCATTCTATTTGAGAACGCAGCAGGACACTCCAAGATCGGAGTTTAGTATTTTATTTGTTATCATTTAGGTCTCTACCCATTGATATAACACCCTATGACATCATGACACATTCATATCTCATAGAGACATGCCCCAGGTGCACCCTTCCCCTAACATCCACCAACCACTGACACCTTCACCAGTGACTGTCCCCTGCCATAGTTGCCAAAAAGATCACTCCCACAATTATATTTTCAACCACAGTCCTCAGCCTCCCCAAAGTTCACCTGTCCCTTCCTCCAGTCTTCTCCACAGCCCAATGGGTAGCTCAACCCAATCCCCAACCCCACTCACACTCACAGTCTAGCATCATTGACCACACTTACATTAATATCTCCATACTTCACCAATGAGCCATAATTACTTACACTAATTTTATTGCCTGTTTATTAACAATAACATTTATCTATATTCATTCTCTGGATGATAAAACCTTGTAGTGGCTACAAATAACACTGCTGATGTATAAAATTGATGGTGAATGAAAGTGGTAGTCTAGGACAGTAAAATCATTTGACAGAAAATGAAAGGGTAATTTAAGAATGTAAACCTGTGAATTCAATGGTAGAAGAGTATTATAGTTAATAGTACAAACACAAGAATGTTGTTCTATGAACTAGAACAAATGTACAACACCATTACAAAGTGTTAAGAATATGATGATACATGGGAAAATACAAATAATATAATTTATGGTCTACAGTTTACAGCAATGGTGTATTATGTTTGCAGCAGTGAGAAAGAAGGTCTTATATCAGTGTGAAGGGTCAAAAATACGGGGATATAACTGAGTATGTATTTTATCCTCTTGAAGGTACAAAACCTTTCTAAAATTGACTGAAGTGATAATAGCACAACTATGTAATGAGACTGAAAGCCACTAAATGTATACTTTGGATGTATTACACAAGTCATGGTACTGTATAACATAGTGAACACCAGGGTGAATGTTGAACTGTGATTAACAGTATAAATGTGAGAACAACCTAATATGAGCTATAACAAATATGCAAAAGTAATATATGTTGTTAATAATAAGGCAGTATGTGAGAAAACTATGCCCAATGTAAATTATTGACTATAGTTAGCAGTAAAATTTGATGTTTTTTTCATCATTTGTAACAAATATTCCATAACAAGGCATGGTGTTGGTGGTGGGGTGATGTCTCATAATCTTGTGCATTATGCATGATTGCTTTGTAAACTCACAACTTTAATTGGAAAAAAGAGAAGGAGATGAGGAAGCAGAGACCGGGATTATTAACAATGATTTTATGGATTTTCTTTTCTTTTTTTCTATAACAAGGAGCATAGAAGTGGACAAAGCAATGGAGTAGAGAAATTGAGAGGAACAAAATATCAAGGGAAGATCAAGCCAACGGGGACATTTGTTTTAAGATGGGAGCTAATAGATCAGGTTTGTGGTGTTATGGGAATAATCCAATGGAGAGGGAGAAATCGATGTTGCAAGGCAGAGAGAAGATAATTTTAAGAATTAAAAAATTGAAAAGCAAGGGAAAAAAAGGATCCAGATCATGTATGGAGAGACAAGTCTTTGGGTAGCTCAGAGACATTTTATTTACTGTCACAGAAAGGAAGGCGATACTTGTTTGTAAAAAGGTAGTTAAGTTGGGAAGTTTAGCAATAGGTAGGTGAAAGTAGCAAAAGGCTATGTGTTTCCCTGAGATAATGTGTAAATTGTTAACTCTGGAATTGAATGCAGTGAATCTGCATAGTGTGAGGCACTGTGGTGATTGGAGTTCATTTGTTGATGATAATGTTGGGGTTGGATGGTTCATAGAGAATATTGAAAGTTTAAAATAGTTACAATAAGGAATGGACAAAGGAATTCTTTTCATAAGAACACTCAGCAGCATTGGCATACATGGTTATAGAATGTGGATTTTTAAAATTATCTTTTATACACTTATGAATTTTTGTTTTGTTGTTTAATGGTTTAATCCCAGAGGTGGCCCAGAGCTGAGGATGGTAGTGGACTCACTGAGCAATTAGACATATTTGGGTTGGAGTCCTTTGAAAAAACAACCTCTTCTTAGGTTTCATTTTAAAATATGGTATTTTACAAAATGATATACACAGATGTATCAAGAATCTGGTGGCAGAACAGATAGTTACATTATAAAATAAACAAATTAATAAACATTTTTGAGTAATTCTTACTAGAATCACAGTGTTCATTCAGTGAATATGATTTCACTAGCTCATATATAGAGTAAACTGATGTTAGAAATAGATATTAGGGCATATAGAGGGAAATACAGTCATAATTTATTGCTTTGGTATAGATGGTGTGGCCCTGTGATTATTGAACTGAGCTCTTGCAATAGTACAAATTCTATCTAAAGTTTTGTGTGATTAGTTCATTATTTTCTCTACTGATATCAATAAAATCATCAACAGAGAATTCATGTTTTATTCTAAGGTGATTTCTTATGGAAGTAAAAAGAATAAATCCAGCCAAAGGCTCCAGTCACTGGAAGTACACCTACAAACTCCACCATCACGTATAGATTTGAATAGCAGGGATTGATGGACCATGTGCAGGAAGGACTTATTTGAGTCCAACTCTGTCACTCTCAGGAGCACAGATTCCAAAGTAGAGCCCACTGATAAGGCATCAACCTCTGGAGCTATCCCCCCTTATATAGGACCTCAGTGTCTCCAGAGCCCTCAGGAGCCCCTTTGTGTGGGGTGATAGGCACTTTGGTGTTCTATGAGATCCTACTGAGGTGTGCATAAGCGTTACCTCTGGGATGAGCTACTGACTCTCTTTGAAGTCTCTTAACCACATGAACTCATTTCTCTTTACCTTTTCCCCATTTTATTCAAGGTCTTTTTCCAGTCATATTGTCAGTTGGCACTTGGTTTTAATTCCTCATTGCCAGGTAGGCTCATTCCCTGGGAGTCATGCCCCATGCTGGGGGGAATGCAATGCATTCATAGGGTGAGTTTGGCTTAGAGACAGGCCATAATTGAGCAACAAGGAGGCTCTCAGGTGGCAACCATTAGGCACCCCATAACAGTAAGCTAAGTTTCAATTACAAGAGCAAAGACTCGTAAAGCTAGTCATCAATAACAGGAACCCATCAGTGGACCCTCCTCCTTTGCCAGACACTGCCTCTGCACTTGGGGGACTGTTGCTGCTCCCTTGGAGAATGTGGCAAAGCACTCCCAGCTGGGAATTCAGTATTCCCTAATTTATTGAGTGATTGTGTACCCTCTGTGACCATGCCCCACCTCTTGATCATTTGGACAATTTTGTATATCTTTCATGGATATTCAGATGAACTTCCTCCTTTGAAACCCCCATCCCAGATACCCCCCACCAATGATCCTCTCCTTCCCCCTCTGTAACCCTTCTGTGATCCAAACCTTCCTTGAAGATGAAGCCCATATAATAGCCAAATACAATTAATAGCAAAATGAAATAATAAAGAAAAGTTTAAATATAAGTGATAAAATACATGGTAACTTTAAAAAAACACTAAAAATAAAATAAAATTAAAGGATTGGGAAATTCAATAAATGGGAAAAAATATATATATATATTTACATTTTTCCTTTTATCACTGCATTATCAGGTGTCCAGTCTGTACTATGGCACCTGCCCCCTCTCACTCCCCACTGTCTCCCAAATTTTCATTTAATCTTCAAAGAAGTTTTAGGTCACAGCAAAGTCACACACAGAATACTAGAGACTCCCATATAACCAACCTTTTTTCCCCTTTCCTCACCTCATATTAAAACCTTTTTTATGTGGATGGTAGCATTGTTATAACTGTTATACAGATAGTGACACATAGCTGCTTAACATTATCAATGGTTTACAGTATAGTTTATCATTTAGATGGTACAATTTAATAATTTTTGATGATGTTTACACTGTCCTGTGTTCATTACTGTAAGGCATTGAAAAACATTTCCCATGACCACTAAATACCCCCTGTCTGATCTTTTCTTTTCCTTCCTCCCCATCCCCCTGGGGCTCATGACACTTCCCTGTCTTGACTCATTGGATGACAAGATTCATAGTTACATGCAACAAGAGGTCTTGACATGCTGATTATCCTCTCCTATAAGAATCCACCTGTTTGCCTAAGAGACAACCACCTGTCTGTTTCTGGGTGAATTGGTCTTTCCAAAGTTAGGGGTCCATCTTCTTCCCACTCACCGTGTGGGTCTCCACTCCCCAAAACAACACTTTATGACAGGATGAACACTCACATACTCCTCAGAAGCCTACTCCAGACTGGAGCCTTTGGCCTGCCCATGTATCAGCTGTGCCTGGATCTTGGTGGAGCTGTAACTCCTACTCTACAGCTCAATGGAGCCACCCAAGTCACCTGGTGAGGAGATGATGATGGACAACGGCCATCCCAAGGAATGGAGAGAGCCTGCAGCTGCAGGCAGGATAATCCCATCCACCATATCCATGGGATATAATCCCCCTCTCACTTGGAGGTGGAGTGGACATCACCATCCCAGACTCCTCAGGATTGGAGGAAGAGCTAAATACTAGAGTGGACTTAATGGTATTCTGTTGTAGACATAATGTTATTCAAGCAATGGAAGAAATTACAACAGTGAGGTGGAGCCAGTGGCCACTGGATATTTTTGGGGCAGGGAAGGGAAAAGCAGTTGTAATACAGGGGCTTTTTCAGGACTTGGGGATTATCCTGAATGAAATTACAATGACAGACATAGGGCATTTTACATCAGCATATAACATGCAGAACTGTGTGGGAAAGAGTGGGGTCTACAATGTGAACTATGATCCATGCTTAGTGGCAAAGCCCCAGGATGTGTATATCCATTGCAGGTGATGTGCCACACTAATGAAAGATGTTTATGTGGGATGATATGGGAGGTGTGGGAGCTGGGGAACATGGGAATCCCTGTAATTTTTGTGTAACATTTAAGTAATCTAAGCATGTTATAAAATATATAAATATATTTTTTTAAAAGTTTAATAAAGGAAAAAATCAGGGAGCAGAAAAAAAATAGAATTGCTCTTTGTTCTGACTGAAATTTTAAAATAAAATTTAAAAAAGAATTAATCCAGCTACCAATGTGCTGCAATGGGCTACTCAATGGGCAGAAAAGAGTTACTTGAATTTTTAACTATGCAAATTCACAGAAAGAGTTCTATAGAAAGAGTTACTTGAATTTTTAACTATGCAAATTCAACAGTTAATATTGAGAAGTACATTCCTTTTTAGATGTATTGATTATATCTATGTGCAAGAATTTGGGTTCATTGTTTATGCATGAAATACCTCATTTTCTGGTTTCAGTTCTTTCCATCTAGTTCTTTCACCTCCATGTTCCATATCAATTGAAACATGGCTTTCATTTTTCAAGCAAGGATTCATATACCCCTTTGATCCTAATTGCAACTTCTATTTTAAAATTAGTATATCCCTATAGGAAAATATAATGTTTAATTCCACCACATACTGGTTTTTGTTTTTGAACATTACTCTGAAAATTCATGTTTATTATTTCTAACTCCTTTGTTTCTGTATTTCCTCAGATTTATTCAACTGGAGAATGATATTCCCTTGATGACGATTGTAAAGTCTTGACATCTAGACTTTCCCTGGTATCATGCTAATCTATGTCCTCACCAGGTATTACAGGGAGTTTTAATGTCAGAATTTAAAATGTGCTGTCTGAAACAACTAATATTAACATTAGCATCTCAAGTCAATATTGACTTTTCCTAGCACTATCTTAATATTATCTATGTTGGCAAATATGTGTTCTGTATTGAAATAAAACCCCTTAGTCTACCAAGTATAGGAGAGGATTATAATATGGAAGTAAGAAAAATAGAATTGGGAAAGCAATAAACTAATATAGAGAGATTATTTATTTATCTATCACAACACTGAGAAGTAAAATAATTAGATGGAATTTAACAGCCTATTAAACCTGCTTACCATATACTGTTAGATTGTTTTTAAAATTTTTGTGCCACATTTCATGTGCATCTATATTATATTATGAAGGTAAATTCACAAAATTATTGTTATCATTTAATATTCTTATTTCCTACAATTTCAAACTGAGAAAGGCAAATTGCTTTTCAAACATTTAAATTTAATGTAATACCTTCATATTTTATATTAAGTATATTATGATGTATATTTGACACAAAGTATTGACCACTTGATTTAATAAAATTGAATATTTTCCCCATTAATACACTTTGCAATGTTTGCCTATTAATAAAATTATTTGAGTAATTTCTTAGTGGAGAATTATTTTCTTCTTTGTGATAAATAGTATGATGAGTTACTAGGAGAAATTGTAAAATACAGATATGTGAATTGGGTAAAAAACATATATAGCAAAATAATTCTTAAATATTATATACTTGTTAAGGACAATGATTCAGTAACTTGATTTACCACAATCATAATATATATCATTATGTAAGTGTGTGTGTGTGTGTGTGTGTATAATTTCTCATTTCAGAAAAGCACTTTTTTCTAAAATAACCTTTTCTTTCCACACCTGGAGAAGAGCAAACTTGGCAAGCAAGTTGTAACTAAAATTCTGATATTCTTTAGAGAAGAAACTAATAATGAATATTGTCTAGATACAGAATAGGGAAAACCATTGTTTAAGCATTTTTCATATTCATTTTATTGTGCAGGAAATTATTTTGGAATGTATTTTTCATTCCTAAAGCTGTAAAAGATAAGGTTAACTGTGGGTGTGAGAATGGTATAGAATATTACCAAGAACTTATCCTAGCTTGGAATATGGTAGGATTTAGGTCTCATATATGTGAAAATGGGTGGTACATAGTACATTATGACCACAATCATGTGGAAGGAATAGGTAGAAAATGACTTTTTTCATGCCTTTGTTGATTTCATTTGGAGGACAGTAAGGAGAAGTTGGACATAAGAAATAGACATCATGGAGAAAGGGATGAGCAGGAAGATGATGTCATTTATATCAACTTCTCATTCATAGTGTGATGTGTCTACACAGGACAACTTCAACATGGCTGGGACTTCACAGAAAAAGTGATCAATGTCAGAGGAATAGAATTGAGAATCCAAAAATAAACCCTCACCTATACAGTCAACTGGTTTTTGACAAACCTACCAAGCCCATGCTGATGGGATAAAACAGTCTCTTCAACAAATGGTGTTGGGAGAACTGGATATCTATAACCAAAAGAATGAAAGAGGACCCCTATCTCACCCCCTATACAAGAATCAACCCAAAATTGATCAAAGATCTAAATATAAAAGCCAGGACCATAAATCTACTGGAAGAAAATGTAGGGAAACATCTTCAAGACTTGTAGTAGGTGGTGGTTTCTTGGACCTCACACCCAAAGCATGTGCAACAAAAGAAAAATTAGATAAATGGGACCTCCTCAAAATTAAACACTTTTGCACCTCACAGGAATTTGTCAGAAGGGTGAAAAGGCAGCCAACTCAATGGGAAAAAATATTTGGAAATCACATATCTGATAAGGGTTTAACATCCAGGATATATAAAGAGATGTTACAACTCAACAATTAAAAGCCAAATGACCCAATTAAAAAATGGGCCAAAGACTTGAATAGACATTTCTCTGAAGAAGAAATACAAATGGCAAAAAATCACATGAAGAAATGCTCAACATCACTCATGATTAGGGAAATGCAAATCAAAACTACAGTGAGATATCATTTCACACCTATCAGAATGGCCACTATTAAAAAGACAGAGAACTACAAGTGTTGGAGAGGATGTGGAGGGATAGGAACTCTTCTTCACTGTTGGTGGGAATGCAGGATGGTACAACCACTATGGAGGACTGTTTGGCAGTTCCTAAAGAAGTTGAGTATAGACTTGCCACTTGTATATACCCAGAAGAACTGAGAGCAGTGACACAAACAGACATCTGCACACCGATGTTCATAGCCACATTATTCCCCATTGCCAAAAGTTGGAAACAACCCAGGTGTCCATCAACAGATGAATGGATAAACAAACTGTGGTCTATTCACACGATGGAATATTATGCAGCTATAAGAAGAAATGAAGTCATAAAGCGTATGGCAACATGGATGAACCTGGAGGACATTATGTTGAGTGAAGCAAGCCAGACACACAAGGACAAATACTGTATGAATGCATTACTATGAACCAAAATAAATAAATAAATAAATAAATAAATAAATAAATAAATAAATAAAGATTTATAATTATTAAAAATAATAATAATAATTACACAAAAACAAACAAACAAGCAAAAAACACACAAAAAAGCACACACACAAAAAAAAAACAAAATTAAAAGTCTATGCTTAGGTTTCGGAGGAACCGCCAACCTGTTTTCTACGCAGCTGCACCGCTTCCCACCCCACCGGCAGTGCATGAGCATTCCATTTCTCCGCATTCCCGCCAAAGCTTGTTATTTTCCATTCTATCCATGATAGCAACCCTGGTGGGTGTGAGGTAAGATCGCTGTGGTTTTGATTTGCATTTCCCAGAATAACCACGATCCTGATTTCTGTTGAGTAATTTAGTTTCGTCTGCTTCTGACCTTTGTCTAAATGGAATTATGCAGCATGTGGTTATCTGAGTCTGGCTTCTTTCGCTCAGCACGAGGCTGACCTGTTTTGCTGCCTGTTGTTCGTTTTTATTGCTGTGTGGCATTTTTTTGGGTGGACAGACCCTGTTGAACTGGTGAGCCACGTAGAATCACGAATGTGGGAAAAAATCCCGTTTCTGAGGTGACTGTGCGGAGACTTTCCCGCGCCCCCGCTCCAACCGTCCCTTCTCTCGCAAAGTCACGGGACCGAGGACATCGCTGCCTGCTCTCCACCGCCTGCTGGGCGTGAGCACCGACTCCTGAGCTGCCGGACGCCTGGGAGGGGCAGGGCAACGGCTCCTCGCCATCGCGGCTCTCCTCGTTGGCAGGCTGGGCATTCCCTGCCTTCGGAGGTGCCTAGTGTGTCTCCACCAACCCTGGCCCAGAACCAAGGACAGTGGCCCCAGGAGGCGCAGGGACCCCGAGACTCAAAGGGCAGCGAAGGGATGGAACCCCATTCTCGGGGGCCTGGGGTCGACCCTTCGTTTCTCTCTGCTGTGGATCCAGTCCTCAGCTCAGGCTTCAGCCGCAGAAGATGATCAATGAATATCTGCAAAATGTAGGAATGGGCCAGGGAGAGGTGGGGGCAGAGGCAAGGGATTTGGGACGGCCAGTCCTGCAGCCCCAACCCGGATGGCATCGCGAGCTGCCTTCCTCACCGCCCTACACATCCATAGTCAGGGCACTGGGGAAGGTTACCCAGCCCCAGACGCCAGCCTCTCTGTAGGGTATCCCCTGCCCTCAGTCTTTCTACCTGTTTGCTGGTGTCCAGAAATGCAGATAGGTATCTAGGACCCCTGGCTCCTGGGGAGGATGAGGCAGGCACTCCACCTTCATTTCCCCTGAGCTACCAAAGCATTCTGCCCCTGGCCTGAGTCAGAAGTCATTTGGAGAGCTGGTGGAAAATGCATGGTCTGGAGTGGAGGGAGGAATTTACATGAATGCAGGACTGCGTATACCTAAATCACCTAACCAAATGCAGGTGAGCTTCCTGAGACGGCCTGAGTGTTTTTCTTGCCCTGGAAGATACTCTTGACGGGGGGATACAGCCTTGTTCTCAGAGGACCAGGATGGAGAATTAGCATGTTGGTGAGAAGAGATGGTGTGATGATGTCCCTGTAAGAGGAGAGGGGAATCGGGGCTTCCCGGCAGACTGGTAAGAGGGTCCTCAGAGAAGACTTCAGGGAAGAGGCAGAATCAGTCTTGGGCTTGAAGAAATGGAAGCCCAAGGGACATTCCAGGCATGTGCTAAGGGACATTCCAGGCATGTGCTAAGGCCCTGGGGTAAGAAAGAATCTGGAGAACCTCAAGAAATGCCAATGATCCAGCTTGACCAGACAAACGCTGTTGTAGCAGTTTGATATAATTATGAATTCCAAAAATAGATATTGGATTATGCTGGCAAACTGGTCTGATCCTCTGGGTGTGATTAAATTATGATTAGGGTTTTGACTGGACCACGTCAGTAGGTGGGTGGGGACTCAGATATAAAACCACATGGCAGAGCAGAGGAGTGAGTTGGAGTTCTGAGGCGGAGTTTTAATGCTGGAGCTGAGGGAAGTAAGCACACAGAGGAGCTTGGTTGTGAGGAAGGAGAGACGGCCCTGGGAAAAGAGACGAGCTGGCCTTGTGGAGATAGCAGAGGAGCTGAGCCCGGAGACAAGCAAGCCCCGGGAAGAGAGGAACCAGGAAGCCTGAACCCTTGCAGATGTCGGCAGCCATCTTGCTCCAACACGTGGCCATAGACTTGGGTGAAGGAAGTAGCTTTATGGCCTGGTAACTGTAAGCCTCTACCCCAAATAAATACCCTTTTGTAAATGCAAAAAAAAAAAAAAAAAGTGATCAATGGCCTTTGAACCACAGAAGGGGAAATGGAGAACATAAGCTGTGTAAACTGTGGAGTTAATGGTCCCAAAAAGCCAGGACCCTCTGGCCATGAGAATGCTGACTTGCTCATTCATAAGAATTGGGTAATACAGTGCGTGACTGATGGCTACATAGTGTTCACAGGACATTGCTGCCAAGAGGAGGCACTCACCACCCAAGAGGATGAAGGACAGAAATACCTGGAAGCTACAACCTGTGAATGCAATATTTCCTGCCCAAAAGAAAGTCAGTCATTTTCTTGGCAACAAAATTAGAAATATGTAAGATATCCATAAAAGAGAGATGGCTGAGCAGGAAATACATAGGTGTATGGAGATGCAAGTCCCTGTAGATAAGGAGGATCATGACTGTATTATAGTCAGAAAATAATTGACAAATATAAAGGAAAAGAAATAAGACATGTTTGAGAAGAAGAGAACAGTCCCAAAAGGGTGAAGTCGCTACTGAAAGTGTGATTCTCAAATCCCATCACAAAATCTTCATTTTGACCTAAAATGATAAAAAAGGTAAATGAGATATGAATAGAAAAGGAAGAAAAATTATTGAAAAACAAGACATAATAAAATGAGAGCTACAAATGCATATTTCATAGGAGTGTCAATGTGCTTTAACATGGGCATGATTTACAAGATGAAAATTTATTTTCTTGAATCAAGTAAAGACATTCAGAATAATAAGTAGGTGGTTGAATCCTTGTAACCTGATAATAATTCCATTTCCTTTACTGGGACCATTTTGCTCAGACATCATCTCAATGAAACCTACCACTGAACACCCTAAAAATCACATCTGTCACCCCTCAGAGTGTCTTGATCCTTGTTACTCTGCTCTCCTCATTACTTTTTTTATTTTTTGAGAGTTTAATATTTTCATGTTTATTGTATGGGTCTCCACCCACTGAGATAACACACTATGACAAGATGAATACATTCATATTCCATAGAAGCATGCCCCAGGTGTGCCTTATGTTGCATATGCCCTACACCCCAAACCCTGCACCAGTAATCCTCCCCTGCCATATTTGCAAAAAGAACATTCCCACCATTGTAGTTTTAACCACAGACCTACAAATACCCAGAATTCACCTGTTCCTTCCTCCAACCCTCCCCTCAATTCCATGGATAGACCAACACCCCCACACTACTCCACCTCACATTACAGCACTGTTGAACCCAATCACATCACTGCAGCACTGTCACCCCCATCCACGGCCCAGGCACCCCCCTTCCACCTTATCATAGCTCTTGCCCATGTTGAGCCTCAACTCACCGCACTCTACTTCCTTTCTGTCTCTCTTTTTTTTTTTATTGTGGGTAAAAAACTAATTTTTCACAATACATACCAATATTTGTAAAATGATATATAAATATATATGCATATATGTGCATTTGCTTACAAAAATGTTATTTTTATATATATATTTTAAGAGGTGCTTAGATTACCTAAATATTACACAGAACCTAGAGGGATTCCCATGTTCCCCACCTCCCACACTTCCCACTACATCCCACACAAACATCTCCCACAAGTGTGGCCCATTAACCTTAATGGACTTACACATCCTGGGGCCTTGCCATCAAGGCAAGGAATGGAGAGGGAATGGAGAGGCAAGGAATTATCCCAGGGAATGGAGAGGTCCTGCATCTGCAGGCAGGATCATCCCACCCACCATATCCATGGGATATAAGCCCTCTCTCACTTGGAGGTGGAGTGGACATCACCATCCCAGTCCCCTCAGGATTGGGGGAAGAAATATGGACTAGAGTGGACTTAATGGTATTCTGTTGTACACATATGGTGATTCTAGCAATGGAAGAAATTATAACAGTGAGGTGGAGCCGGTGGCCCCTGGACACTTTCAGGACAGGGAGGGGATGTGTAGTTGAAATACAGGGGCTTTTTCAGGATTTGGAGGTTATCCTGAGTGCCATTGTGGCAACGGATGTAGGCCATTTTAAATCAGCACACACCATTCAGAACTGTGTGGGAGAGAGTGTGGTCTACAATGTGAACTGTGGTCTATATTTGATGGCAAGGCCCCTCATTATTTTTTAACAAAACATTTTCAAACCACAAACACATTAAAAAAAGAAATAGAGAAAATTAATAAAATCAAAAGCTGGTTCTTGAGGAAAAAAATGATAAAGCCTTAGGTAGACTAACAAAGATAAAAGATGATGCAAATAAAATCACAAATGAAAGGGGTGGGGCAATATAACTGACATCATAGAAATAAAAAGGATCATAAGAGGATATTATGAGAAACTGTATGTCAATAAATTAGACAAATTACATGTATTGGGACAAATATCTAGAAGTGCAAAACCTACATTGGCTCTAGAAGAAATACAGGAACTTAGCAAACTAATCACAATCAAACATATTGAATCAGTTATAAAACATATTACAACAAAGAAAATTCTAGGACAAGATGGCTTCACAAATGAATTCTACCAAACATTTCAAAAAGAATTAATAATCTTGTTTAAACTCCTCCAAAAATGAAAAGGAGGGAAATTCCCCAACAAATTTTAGGAAGCCAACCTCACCACAATACCAAAGCCAGATAAGAAAATAAATGAAACCAATCTCTCTAATGAACAGAGATGCAAAAATTTTCCACAAAATACTTGCGAATAGAATCCAACAGCATATAAAAATAGTTATACAACACAATCAAGTGGGTTTTATTCTTATTATGCAAGAGTGATTCAAAATAAGAAAATAAATTAACGTAATACACCACACTAACAAACTGAAAGAGAAAAAAAACACCCAATCATAAAGACATTTGAAAAATCCAGCATCTTTCTTGATAAAACACTTCAAAAGATAGGTATAGAGGGAAAGTTGCTCAACATAATAAAGAGCATATTTGAAAATCCACAGCCAACATCATGCACAATGGGGAGAGGTTGAAAACTTTCCCTTTAATATCAAGAACAAAACAAGAATGTCCACTCTCAACACTCTTATGAAATATTGTGCTGGAAGTTCTAGCTAGGGCAATTAGGCAAAAAAATAAACAAATACATAAAAGGCATCCAAATTAGAAAAGAGGAAATAAAACTCCCACTAATTGCAGATGACATGATCCTATGTTTAGAAAATCCTAAAATATCTACAACAAAGCTATTAGAGCTAATGAGTTCAGAAAAGTTGTGGGATACAAGATCAACATGCAAAAGTTAGTAGCATTTCTCCAATTTTCTGGTTTCTTTTCACTTTTCTTTATGCATCATATGTTTTAATTTTAAGTCAAATTTATCTGTTTTTCCTTTTGCTTCTTGTGCCTTTGAATAACTATAAGTCTACTTTAGTCCATTGTTCATTTCCCAATCTTGAGGATTTGGGAATGGTGATGCCTGTTATGTTTCAAATTGAGAGGGAGCTTAGATCCCACGGGGGCAGATGGATGGAACTATCTTTCTGGCAGATGCAGACACTGTCTGTTCCTTAGGATGGGCATTGTCCATCACAATCCCCTTGTTAGTAGTACTGGGTAAGTCCAATGAACTGAAGAGTAGTTGTTATAAGTCTGTTGAGATTCTGGGCTCAACTGGAATAAGAACAGAACAAAGATTTAAGTTTCTGGGAGATATATTTAACAAGTATAGTGCTACTCATATGTTCAAATAAAAGGGGCAAAAGAGCCATTTGTATTGAAACTATAAATGAGCCTTACTCTGTTACATTGGGGAGCATAAATTCCAAAGTAAGGCCAACTGACAGGGTGCTGAATTCCTTTGCTTGTCTACTCTGCTTATAGTGTCTGGCTGTCTCTAGCTCCCTCTGGAACCTCACTGTTTGAGGTACTGTTTACTATGACAATAATGAGATCCTGCTGAGACTTGGATAAGTATAACCTCTGGAATGACCACAGGATTCACTTTGAAGTCCTTTAGCCATAAAAACTCATATGTATTTAATATTTCCCTCTTTTCCTCAAGGTTTTTTTCCAAATGCATTGTTAGTTGGCACTAACAAGAATTCCTCCATGCCATGGAGGCTCACACCAGGAGCCATGCACCACTCCAGGGGGAAGGTAGTATGTATATATGCTGAGTTTGGCTTAGAGGTGGACCACATATGAGCAACAAAGAGGCATTCAGAAGACAACTCTTAGGCAGTATATAATACTAAGCTAAGTTTGCATTTCACAAGAAAAGTTTCAAAAGTACAATCATCGATATCAAGGGCCTAGCATAATGATCTGTCTTCCTTCACTTGGTACTGCCCTTTTACATGGGGGATTCTTGTCATGCCACTAAAGGATGTAGTAAAATTCCTCAGGAAGGGAATTCAATATTCTTTTGGTTATTGTGCAGGTCCTCACCCACTGAGACAATGTCCCATGAACATTTGAAAATATTCATATGGCTTATAGTCATGCCCCAGGTTCACCTCTCCCCATAAATCTCCCCATTAACTAAACTCTATACCAGTTATTCTCCCCTGCCACACTTGTGACTTTTCTGTGATCCAAAGCCTCTACTAAAATGAAGCCAATAAAATAACCAAAACAAAAATTAATAAGAAAATCTAATAAAAATAATAGTTTTAAAAATTACAGGGAAGCGGCTGTGGCTCAATCAGTAGGGCTCCCGTTTACCATATGGGAGGCCCCGGGTTCGGTTCTCGGGGCCTCCTGGTGAAGACAAGCCCGCCCGCATGGCGTGGTTAGCTGACCCAGCGAGCACAAACAGCAAGGGGGGGATAAATGAATAAATAAATAAAATCTTTAAAAAAAAAATAAATACAAAAAGTTGTAATAATGTAAATTATTTTAGACAGTATATCTTTCAGCACTGTAATATCTGTTATCTTGTATGTACAGTTTCATTTTTTCCATATATTCCCCCAGAGTCTAGAAGATACCTTTACAGGAAACAGAAAGGGACTAGAGGGTGGTGAGCTGATGCCCATATGGGCAAAGTCTATGATAAATATTGAAGGGTGGCAGTGGAAGGGCATGACAGTGGCACAGTGGTTCAGTGGTGCTGGTCTGTGTGGGGGAGTAGGGTGGCAGGTTTGTATTGGACTATCCATGGAACTGGGGGTGGGAGTCAGGGGAAGGAACAGGTGAATTATAGGGATATGCAGGTCTGTGGCTGAAACTACAATGATGGGAATGTTCTTTTGGCAAATATGGCAGGGGAGCATTACTGGTGTAGGGTGTCAGCTGTGGGGACTATATGAGATAAAGTGCACCTGGGTCATCCTTCTTTGGAATATGTAAGTGTTCATCTTGTCAGAGTGTGATATTTTAGTGGGTGGAGAACCACACAATAAACAAGAAAATGTTACGCTCCCATCTGGGAGAATCCTTCTATGTTCTCAATTAGAAGGACAAGAATCCCTGGAGAACATAGGCAGTGCCTAATAAAAGGATACAGACCAATATGTCAAGCCCTCAATATATTTGCAAGTAACTATGAATCTTATTCTTCAAAAATTGAAAGTTAGTGTTTACCATAGGTTCTGAGGGGAGGGGGAGAGAAGAATAAAATAGATGGAACACAAGGCTTTTTATGGCATTAGAATTGTTCTGCATGATCTTGCAATAATGGATACAGGCCATTTAAAATTTTGTCAAAACCTATAAAGTATATGCTCTAAAATATAAACCATATTGTAAAAACATTGACCATGGTTAGTAGCGATGCTTCAATATTGGTACATCAATTGTAACAAATGTAACTTCAGCCTGTAACAAGTTATTAATAGGGGAGAGTGAAAAAGGGGGAGGGCATTGTGTACGTAGGAATCCTCTATATTTTCTATGTGACTTTTCTGTAACCTAAATCTTCTTTGAAGTTAAAATATTTTCTTCCTTTTCAAAATGTTCCAGGTATCTAAAGACCCTTGTCTTTCCAAATAATTTTATGACTAGCTTTTCCATTTCTGCAAATAAAGTCTTCCAGAATTTTCAGCAGGATTACATTGCATCTGGAAATCACTTTGGGTAGTACTGGCATCTTAACAATAATAAGTTTCCCAATTTATGAACATGGTATGCCTTTTCATTTATATAGGCCTCCTTTATTTTCTTCCACAAATATTTTGTAGTTTTGAGTGTACAAGTCATTTACAGTCTTGTACTTTTTAACAAGACTGTAAAAAGTACAACTTTTTACATTTTTACTTTTTAACAAGACAATATATGTGGGATTGCTTTCATGATTTTCTCTTCAAAGTCTTTTTTGCTGGTTTATAGAAACAGAGAGGATTTAGGTGCATTGATCTTTTAACTTACAACAATTTTAAATCAATTTATTTGCTCTAGTAGTTTCTGTGGATTCTTTGGGGTTTTTCTTTACATAGGATTCTGTCATCTGTCAATAGAGATAATATTACTTCTTTCTAACTTGGGTAGAAATTATTTATCTTCTGGCCTAATTGCTTGGTTAGAACTTCCAGTATTTTTTTTTTTTTTTTAGTTTTGGAAATTAACTCATTTTATTGTCATAGTGACCCCCTGAAGAAGGTACAATTATCATCTCCTTTTTTCTAAATTTATTTATTTTTTATTGTGGGTAAAAATCAGAATTTTCACAATACATACCAATATTTGTAAAATGATATATAAATATATATGCATATATGTGCATTTGCTTACAAAAATGTTATTTATATATATAAATATATTTTAATTATTTTGAATTGTAGTGGTGAAAGTGGACATCTTTGTCTTATTCTTGATATGAATTTGACAGAAAACATTAGGTCTTTCAATGTTTTATATAAACTTTGCCATGGGTTTCTCATATACAAAAAATCTTCTATTGCTAGTTTTCTGAGTGTTATTTTTTTTATCAGAAAGTTTGCTGATAAAAAAACTTTGCTGATTGCCTAATGACTATTCTGTTTCAATACAGTTACCTGGGTTGTTTCTTTCATTCTTTTATGTTGTGTAGAATTAATTGACTTTCTTATGTTGAACCACTCTTGTACCCCTGGGATAAATTCCACTTGCTCTTGTAGTATAATTATTTTAACATGAAGTTCAATTTTGTTTGGCAATAAATACCTTATTTTATGATTTTTTAAATAAATCAAGCAGCACTCTTGATGGTTGCCCTTATATATCTAACCCTAGGAATTCTAGAAATGATTTGCTGTATTTAAATTGGTTGAAGCATTGCCCATTCTGGAAATTATATTCACTTGGTCTCTGATTTGTATATTGCACCACATGGTCCCTGTTATTCCATCTGTACTTACATATTGAGACCTTGTTAAAGAGTAGCATCTTTTCTCCTGAAATCTTAACCAAAATTCCACCTATCATAGAATTTTGTGTTGGTTAGTTTATTATGTCAACTTGGAGAGGGTAAAGCACAGAGATCTTTATTCAAAGACTTCTCTAGATGTTACTGTGAATACTTTTGTATATGTGGTTAACATCTGCTGTTATTTGACTCTAAGCAAAGGAAATTACCCTTGATAATGTGAGTGGCCTTCAATGAATTGAAGGCCTTAAGAACAAAATATGAGATTCCCTAGAAAAGAAGAAACTTGACATTCTCCTGAAGGAGGACATCAAAACTTGTGAGTTTAAAATGGCCTACATCCATTGCCACAACAGTACTCAGGACAACCTCCTACTCCCAAAGAAGCCCCTGTATTTTAAATCAGCACACACCACTCAGAACTGAGTGGGAGAGAGTGTGGTCTACAGTGTGAACTGTGGTCTATGGTTGGTGGCAAGGCTCCAGGATGTGTAAGTTCATTGAGGTTGGTGGGCCACACTGTGGGAGATGTTTGTGTGGGATGTGGTGGGAGGTGTAGGAGGTGGGCAAATGGGAATCCCAGTGGGTTCCATGTAATATTTTAGGTAATCTAAGCACCTCTTAAAATATATGTATATATATATATATATATATATATAACATTTTTGTAAGCAAATACACATATATGCATATATATTAAAAAAAAAAAAACTTGTGCGTTTGCGGTATGCCAGCATGCTCTATAGATATAAAACTCATTAACTCTCACATTAGCCTGAGCTAATACCTTAATATATTCTTAATAATAATAATAATAATAATAATAATAATATATCCTATTTTTTTCTGCAGAAACCTGATCTTGATTAAGAGTAGTTTTGGAGGAAAATATTCTTAGAGATGTGTTTTCTCAAATTGTTCTGGAGCTTCTGTAATGGTTCTCTAATCTGATATACCTTTTATTTTTTTATTTTTAAAGTATCTTTAGATTACATAAATGTTACATAACAATTATAGGGGATTCACATATTCTCTACTCCATTCCCCTCTCCCACTATTCTTTATTAAAAACATCTTGCATTAGTATGGTACATTTGTTACAATTGATGACACGTATTGAAGTACTGCTATTAGCCATAGAATATAATTTACATTATAGTTTACACTCTGCCCTGCATGATTTTATAGGTTTTGACAAAATGTATAATAGCCTGTATGCATCATTGTAATATCATGTCGCCAAATGCCCCATGTTACACCTAGTGTTCCCTCCACCTCCCCTCAGACAGAACTTCTAGTGGCCACTACCTTTATGTCAATGATACAAGTTCTTCCCCTGCTAGAGTAATAAGTCTATTTTAGTCCAGCCATTAATGGCTCTAGTTTCTACCAGTAAAAAGGGCATTGATAATGCTTACTGCCTGTAATTATATGGCATTGGAGATATGCAAATATCATCATTTGATACTCTTAATCAAATAACTTATAAAAGGCAAAGTTTCAGTTGACCATGCGTTTTATACCTAAGAATGGTTTTCAAAGCTAAGTATAGTGAGATTAGTAAGGGAAGGAGAAACGTGGGGAAGAACAAGGTAAGATCAGGGCTTCAAATCCCCAAGAAATCTCTGCATAAATGACATGAAATATTCTGTATCTGCTCTGCAAAAAAAGTATATCTTGTAGCAACAGAGAAGATTCTTCTGAAAATCAAACTCAGACCTTCATCTGTGTGTCACTCAAAGACATTAAAAAGGACTTCCCAAACTTGCAAGTATCTGCTGTTAAGTGAGGGCATTGATTCAGAAGTAATAGGATCCTAAAAGTCTGAACAGAAATCTATGGGCAGATCCTGAAGGCTCACAACATTTGATAAGGTCTAATTTATAAATTCTATTGCACACATTCAAATATCTAGAATAAGAAAGGTTGCCAATTTGCCAGCGTTGCTTACATGATGGAGCAACTGGAACTTGCATGCAGGATGATGGAGTGTAAAATTGTAAAGCCAATTTGCAAAACAATATTGAAAAGTTAGCTGTCCTACAAAGAAAAATAGAACATACACCGACAAAACGGAAGTTATTGCAGATTTAGACATGACAAACCTAAACTGAAAATGGTCAAAATGTGAGTCAAAAATAATAGATAAATATACAAAAAGATATAAACATATATATCTATAATGGGTAATATCAAGTAATAAAAAGAAAGAAAATCTATGGGTATAAAAATATGTAGGTTTAAATTTGAGTGGAAGAATCAAGAAAAAAAAGTTTCCATTTATATGAACTTTTAGAATAGTCTGAATAAAAGCATGTTGATAAAAATTATTCCAATATTTGTATGTGAAGTTAGGAGATTCACTGAAAAGAGCATGAGAATTATTTCTGGGGCAACAAAAGTTGTGCCTTTTGACAGTATATGTGAGTTATATGAGTGTATATACATCCCAGGACCACCTAAGTGTATGTTTCATATGTGAGCATTTTAATAAGGGTAAATTATTCCTCAATATAAAAAAAAACTAGCGGTTAATCCTCCATATTGCTTGACTACTTTGTTAATGCTTTGAATAAATAATTACAGAGATATATGTTATTAAACATTTTACATAGTTGGTGGGGTTTACAGATTTTTAATATTTTTTCCAGTATTTGATTTAACAATGACATTTTAGCAAAGAAGTACAAATCATGGGAATTGTTACACATTTCCAAAAAGGTAGATAAATTGTATGTTGATTTAATATGTACAAGGTCATGCAGTCACACTGGGAAGTCACACACAATCATTTGGGATAACCTTAGAAAGTGGGACAAATCAATCTTACTCATGAGTTAAAGCAATACACTGACTTATACACTTCCGTAAGGCTCCCTTGACTTCGTTGTTCCTCAGACTGTAGATGAGGGGATTTAGTGCAGGGGCGATGATAGTATAAAAAGCTGACACAATCTTATCATGGTTAATGGACCTGTAGGATTTGGGTCTCGTGTAAATAAAAATAGCAGCTCTGTAATAGAGTCCCACCACAGAGAAATGTGATGAGCAGGTGGTAAAAGCTTTCTTGCATGCTTCTGTGGATCTCATGTGGAAAACAGCAGCTAGGATGAGACTATAGGATGTTAGGATGAGGGCAATTGGGACCAGGAGCATTAACACACAGCAGATATACATAGCATACTCAAAGACAGATGAATTAGCACAAGCCAAGCGCAAGAGGGTGGGGGGTTCACAAAAAAAATGATCAATCTCATGTGATTTACAAAATGGGAAGCTTAGGATAGCAACAGCCTGCATGAATCCATCACCTGCTCCCAGAATCCAACAACCCAAAGTCATTCTCAGGCATAATTGCCAGCTCATAAGGACGGGATTTCACAGGGGGTGACATATAGCCACAAAGCGATCATAGGACATGGCTGCCAAGAGGAAGGACTCTCCACCATCCAGTGTGAGGAAAAGGAATATCTGTAATCCACAGCCAGCAGGGGAGATGGAATTCTTGCCAGTCAAGTAGTCAGCAGTCATTTGGGGCACAATAGTGCAAACCAGCATCACGTCCATGAGGGAGAGTTGGCTTAGTAGAAAGTACATGGGTGTGTGAAGCCGGTGGTCCTGGTGAATCAAGAGGATCATTAAGGCATTGCCCAATAGGGAGATGAAGACAATTGTCAGCATCATCACAAAGATGATAAGCTGGGCTCTTGTGTGGTTAAAGAGTCGTAGAAGAATAAAATATGATGTGTGGTTTCCATTTTCCATGATTCAACAAGAGTGACACTGTGAATAGAAATAAAATAATTATAACATTATATCAATGGCTGGTGTTTGGAGGAATGGGGAGTATTCATAAATTGTACAAAATTTCTGTTTGGAATGATGAAAAATTTTGGTTTGGGTGGTGGTTAGGGTAGGACAATATTGTGAATATAACAAATGACATTGAATTTTACACATGAAAGTGTTTAAAAGGGTAAATTTGTACTGAATATATATTTACAAATTAAAAATAATAAAAAAACTTAGAAAAAGCTTTCAGACTTTAAAATGCACCATTGGAATTACATGTCTTGAGAAATCACTGATGTGAATATGATGAAACTAATATCATATCTTCAATTACACTTTTCTAAGTGTTTTCATGTTTTCAACATTTCCTTGAGAAATAATTTTCACCATGAGTATTGATTAAACAATACAGTAAACAAAAGGAATAAATTATTGTTAAACTCCCACTACTATGTAAATGTGATTTAGCTGTATCAGATACCAAAGCAAATGCACAGGAAAGAAATGATTCCCAGAATAGCTCATTTATAATTTTGTTTAAAGTACATCATTTATAGTTAATATTCTAGAAACAAATTAATCCAATATTTCAAGTACATAAATGTTAGGTTACCTGATCATTACAAATTCATAGTAAGACATTTTGAAACTTACCAAAATTAGATGATTTATCTAGACAGAGAATAATCCTGAGGGCAATTTTCCCCCAAAGAATAAGAATTATTTTTTCATATTTGGGTGTTGGAAGTATTGTGGCTGCATATAGAAAAATAATTTAGTTTGGATATGTTTTTACTATAGTTTAATTTCATAAAGTTATAAAAAATCAACAAAAATTACTTTCTTAGAATCTTTTTCCCCCAAAGACTATAATATTACTTGTACACTTCCACTAAATGTAAAAATGTACGTTTCTCTGAAACTATTTCCTTTCACAGTCATACAAATATATACCTCATAGGTAAAGTTGAGGCCAAAAATGCAAACATATTAACTTTGTATTTAAATGTATGACATATTTTGCACATAAGTATTTTGAGATAATGAATCAGAAATTGGTGTAGTTCACTCTTTTGCTCTCCGAAAGTTAAAAAAGAGAAAAATAAACTATTAAAATAGCTAGAAATTCTTTTTAGGTGATATATGAAGAACGTATAAGAGTGCATTGCTTTATTGTTAGGATTTACTCTTTTCATCATCTTTGTCTTCTATTTCCTCATTTCTCCTGGATTGTCCATATTCTAAATTTTTTTCTCAGCAACCCTACTTCACTGAGCAGTAGAAAAGAAAACACACATTATTATTGAAAATTGATTTTTGGAGCATCTAAATAAATTCCAACTTGTTCAGTTTGTAATTCGAAAGTCCCTATCTAGAACATGTTGTATACAACGGAACACACATTTTATTGCCTTTGTAATTCAGTCTGTAGACATGCACATTCATTCATAATAAGGAACATCCTTCAACTGCTACTCAACTGCTAACTCAACTGCTACTCAACTGCTAAAATGAATTATATATAACTTTCACACAAATTCAGTAAGTATGAATCTCTTTACATGATCATTATTTTCCTATAATTCAAATTCATTAGTGAAAATAGAATTGTACATAGATGTCTCACTTTATATTTAAAATATTTATATAATATATTTATATAATATATATTTGTATTACATAGTAATGAAAGACAATGATTTTTCAAAATAGTTTATTATAAGATGATATAAAATGATTTCTAGTGATTTTTTTTTTATTGTGGGAAAAATCAAAATTTTCACAATACACACCAAAATTTGCAAAATGATATATAAATGTATATGCATATATGTGCATTTGCTTACAAAAATGTTATTTATGTATATATATAAATATATTTTAAGAGGTGCTTAGGTACCCAAAATATTACACAGAACCCACTGGGATTCCCATGTTGCCCACCTCCCACACCTCCCACCACATCCCACACAAACATCTCCCACAAGTGTGGCCCACCACTCTCAATGGACTTACACATCCTGGGGCCTTGCCACTAACCATAGGCCACAGTTCACCCATAGACAACACTCTCTCCCACACAGTTCTTAGTGGTATGTGCTATTTTAAAATGACCTACATCCGTTGCCACAAAGGTACTAAGGACAACCTCCAAATCCCAAAGGAGCCCCTGTATTTCAACTGCTCATCCCCTCCCTGCCCCAAAAGTGTCTAGTGGCCACTGGCTCCACCTCATTGTTATAATTTCTTCCATTGCTAGAATCACCATATGTGAACAACAGAATACCATCAAGTCCATTCTAGTCCATAGTCCTTCCCCCAATCCTGAGGGGACTGGGATGGTGATGTCCACTCCACCTCCAAGTGAGAGATGGCTTATATTCCATGGATATGGTGGGTGGGATGATCCTACCTGCGATGCAGGCCCTCTCCATTCCCTGGGATGGCCATTTCCCATCGTTGTCTCCTCACCAGGTGACTTGGATGAGTCCATTGAGCTGTAGGGTAGGAGTTGCAGCTCCACCGAGATTCCATGCAAACCTGGCAAATAGGTAGGCCAGAGGCTCAAGTCTCTGGAAGTATACCTAAAAACTTCAGCATCACATATAGGTTTGAATAAAAGGGACTGGTGAACCATGTGCAGGGAGGACTTATTTGAGTCCAATTCTGTCACTCTCAGGAGCACAGATTCCAAAATAGAGCCCACTGATAAGGCATCAGTCTCTGGGTCTAACCCCACTTATATAGGACCTGGGTGTCTCCAGAGCTCTCAGGAGCCCCTCTGTGTGGGGTGATAGGCACTTAGATGTTCTATGAGCTCCTACTGAGGTGTGCGTAAGAGTCACTTCTGGGATGACCTCCCGACTCTCTTTGAAGTCTCTTAGCCACTTGACCTCATTTGTCTTTACCTTTTCCCCCTTTAATTCAAGGTCTTTTTCCAGTTGTGTTGCCAGTTGGCACTTGGTATTAATCCCTCATTGCCAGGGACGCTCATCCCCGGGAGTCATGTCCCACGTTGGGGGGAAGGTAATGCGAACATATGCTGAGTTTGGCTTAGATAGAGGCCACATTTGAGCAACAAGGAAACTCCCAGGTGGCAACCCTTAGGCACCCCACAACAGAAGGCTAAGTCTCAGTTAAAAGAGCAAAGACTCAAAAGGGTAGTCATCAATAAAAAGAACACATCAGTGTGTCATCCTCTTTTGACAGACACTGTTCTTGCACTCAGAGGACTATTGCTGCTCCCTTGGAGACTGTGGCAGAGCTCTCCATGCTAGGAATTCAGATTCCCTCATTTATTGTGTGAGTGTCCACCCATCGTGACCATGCCCCATCATTTGATCTTTTGATCGATTTTGATTATCTTTCATGTATATTCAGATGAACTAATTCCCATGAAACCCCCCTCCCAGACACCGCTCACCAATAATCCCCTACAGTACCCATTATAACCATTCTGTGATCCAAATCCTCCATGAACATGTAGTCCATAAAATAATCAAATACACTTACTAGAAAAAGAAACAAGTATGATAAGCTTACATGCAAGAGACAAACATAAGGAAATTCAGGGGGAAAAAAAAAAGAAAAGGAAAAAAAACAAATAATCAAACAAAAAACAAAATGATATAAAATATAATTAGCGGATTGGGACATTCAGAAAATGGGTAAAAAGGCAAAGGGAATGCCTTTAATATATATATATATTCATTCTTTTTTCCTTTCTCTCCTTTTTTTCTTTCCTTCCTTTTATCACTGTGTTATCGGATGTCTGGTGTGCTGTGACACTTTCCCCTCTCAATCCCCATTGTCTCCCAATTTTTCATTTGATTTTCAAAGAAGTTTTAGGTCACAGCAAAGTCACATACGGAGTGCCGGAGACTCCCAGATACCAAATCAGCCCAACTTCCACACCCCATATTGACCCCCCCTTTTTTTTGAATGTTAACATTGTTATAACGATTATACAGATAGCAAAATACAGCAACTAAACATTGTCAATAATTTACAGTATAGTTTACAATTTAGATGATACAGTTTAATAATTTTGATGATATTTACCATGTCCTGTGTCCATTACTGTAAGGTAATGAAAAACCTTCCCCATAACCACCAAACACCCCATTAGATCTTGACTGTTCCCTTCCCCCAGCCCCCAGGTCCCATGATAACACCCTCTCCCTACCCATGGAATGTCAAGATTCACAGTTACATGCCCTGGGGATTTGAACCAGCCCTTCCTAATCCACCCACGCCCCAGTGCTGCACCTCCAAACCCAGGAACACCACCACTCATCTGCCCCATCACCCAACATGCAACCACACTCTATCCCTTTACCATAGATTATGTCCATATAGGTGATAGCTCAAAGCCTGCTCTTCTCTTACTCTCCTTTTTAACCTATCTTTCAGACAATGGTTCTCAGACACTGCTCACTTTCCTCAGTTCAGATCAGTGAGGTCATATACTGTTTATCCTTCAGTGCCTGGCTTGCTTCACTCAACAAAAGATCTTCAAGATTATCCACGTTATTCCATGTGTTAGCACTTTGTTGCTTCTTACAGCTGAGTAATATTCCATTGTATGTATGTACCACATTTTGCTTATCCATTCGTCTGTTGATGGGCACCGGGGCTGATTCCAACTTTTGGCAATGATGAACAATGCCATTATGAACATTGGTGTGCGTATATCTGTTGGTGTTTTTGTTTTCAGTTCTTCTGGGTATATACCTAGTAGTGGAATTGCTGGATGATATGGAAGATTTAATGCTAGTTTTTTGAGGAACCGCCAAACTGTCCTCCACAGTGGCTGGACCATACCGCAGTCCCACCAGCAGTGGATGAAGGTTCCTATTCCTCCACATCCTCTCCAACATTTAGTGTCTCCTGTTTTTTTAATAGCTACCATTCTGATGGGTGTAAGATGGTATCTCATTGTAGTTTTGATTTGCATTTCCCTGATAGCAAGTGATGTTGAGCATTTTTTCATATGCTTTTTAGCCATTTGTATTTCTTCCTTGGAGAAGTGTCTTTTCAGGTCACTTGCCCATTTTTTAAATGGGTTGTTTGTCCTTTTATTTTCGAGGTGTATGATTTCATTATATATGCAGGATATTAGGCTCCTATCAGATATATGGTTGCCAAATAATTTTTCCCATTGGGTAGGCTGCCTTTTTATTTTCTTAATAACATCCTTTGAGGTGCAGAAGTTTTTAATTTTGAGGAGATCCCATCTATCATTTTTTTTTTCTCTTGCTGCTCGTGCTTTGGCTGTGAAGTTCATGAAACCATTTCCTATTACAAGGTCCTGTAGATGCTTCCCTACATTATCTTCCAAGGTTTTTATGGTTTTGGCTCTTATATTTAGATCTTTGATCCATCTTGAGTTGATTTTTGTATAAGGTGTGAGATGGTATTCTTCTCTCATTCTTTTGGATATGGATATCCAGTTCTCCAAGCACCATTTGTTAAAGAGGCCACTCTCTCCCAACTGAGTGGGCTATATTGCCTTGTCAAATATCAGATGACTGTATATGTGAGGATCTATATCAGAACTCTCAATTCGGTTCCATTGGTCAGTAGGTCTATCCTTGTGCCAATACAATGCAGTTTTGATCACTGTAGCTTTGTAGTATGGTTTAAAGTCAGGTAGTGTGATACCTCCAACTTCATTTTTGTTTTTCAATATGTCTTTGGCAATTCGGGGCCTCTTGCCTCTCCAAATATATTTTGTGGTTAGTTTTTCCAGCTCCTTAAAAAATAGTGTTGACTTTTATTGGGATTGCATTAAATCTGTAGATTAGTTTGGGTAGGATAGACATCTTGATGATGTTTAGTCTTCCCATCCATGAACAGGGAAAATTTTTCCATTTTTTTAAGTCTTCTTTGTTTTCCTTTAACAGTGTTGTGTAGTTTTCTGTATATAAGTCCTTTGCATCTTTAGTTAAATGTATTCCTAGGTATTTGATTCTTTTATTTACTATTGTAAATGATATTTTTTTCCTGATTTCCTCCTCACTTTGCTTGTTATTGGTGTACAGAAATGCTACTGATTTTTGAACGTTGATCTTATAGCCTGCAACATTACTGAGCTCCTTTATAAGTTCTAGACGTCTTGTTGTAGATTTCTCAGGGCTTTCTATGTATAGGATCATGTCATCTGCAAATAATGAAATTTTTACTTCTTCTTTTCCAATCTGGATGCCTTTTATGTTCTTTTCTTGTCTCAGTGCTCGTGCAAGTACTTCTAGGACAATGTAAAATAGGAGTGCTGATAGTGGGCATCCTTGTCTTGTTCCCTATCTAAGAGGGAAGGCTTTTAGGATTTCACCATTGAAAATGATGTTACCTTTGGGTTTTTCATATATACCCTTTATCATTTTCAGAAAGTTTCCATCTATTCCTATCTTTTGTAGTGTTTTTATGAGGAAAGAGTGCTGTATTTTGTCGAATGCTTTTTCTGCATCTATAGAGATGATCATGTGATTTTTTTCTTTCAATCTGTTTATGTGGTGTATTACATTGATTGATTTTCTTATATTGAACCGTCGTTGCATACCCGAGATGAAACCCACTTGGTCATGGTGTATAATCCTTTTGATATGTTGTTGAATGCGATTGGCAAGTATTTTGTTAAGGATTTTTGCATCTAGGTTCATTAGAGAAATTGGTCTGTAATTTTCCTTTCTTGTGGTATCTTTATTTGGTTTTGGTATTAGGGTAATGTTGGCATCATAGAATGAGTTAGGTAATATTCCTTCTACTCCTATTTTTTGGAAGAGCTTAAGTAGAATTGGTGTTAGCTCTTTCTGGAATGTTTGGTAGAATTCAGCTGTGAAGCCATCTGGTCCTGGACTCTTCTTAGTTGGGAGGTTTTTAATGACTGAGTCTATCTCTTTACTTGTAATTGGACTGTTGAGTTCATCTATTTCTTCTTTCATCAATGTTGGCTGTTTGTGGGTTTCTAGAAACTTGTCCATTTCCTCTAAATTGTCATTCTTGTAGGCATATAATTTTTCAAAGTATCCTCTTATGATACTCTATTTCTGTGGGGTCAGTAGTGATATCACCTTGCTCATTCCTTATTTTATGTATTTGCATCTGTTCTCTCTTTTTCTTTGTTCGTCTGGCTAAGGGTTTGTCAATTTTGTTGATATTCTCGAAGAACCTGATTTTGGTTTTGTTTATTGTTTCCAGTGCTTTCTTATTTTCTATTTCATTTAGTTCTGCTCTAATCTTGGTTATTTCCTGCTTTCTACTTCCTTTAGGTTTAGTTTGTTATTGTTTTTCCAATTCCTCCAAGTGTGCTGTTAGGTCTTCAATTTTAGCTCTTTCATCTTTTTTAATATATGAATTTATGGCTATGAACTTCCCTCTCACCACTGCTTTCGCTGCATCCCATAGGTTTTGATATGTTGTGTTGTCATTTTCATTAGTTTCAAGGTAGTTACTGATTTCTTTTGAAATTTCCTCTTTGTCCCACTGTTTGTCTAAGAGTGTATTGTTTAACTTCCATATCCTTGTGCCTAAACTGTTTCTCTGGTTCTTAGTGTTTTCCAACTTCATTATTTTGTGGACAGATAAATTACTTTGTATAATCTCAATCTTTCTGAATTCATTATGTGTTGTTATGTGGCTTAGCATGTGGTCTATTTGGGAGTATGTTCCATGTGCACTGGAGAAGAATGTAAACCTTGCTGTATTTGGGTGTAGTGTTCTGTATATGTCTATTAAGTCCAAATCTTCTAATATATTGTTGAGTGCCTTAGTTTCTTTATTGATTCTCTGCTCAGATGTACTGACTAATGATGATAGTGGTGTGTTGAAATCCCCTGCTATAATTGTAGAGAAATATATTTCTCCTCTTAGTTTTTCCAGAGTTTGCCTCACGTATTTTGAGGCACCTCGATTAGGTGTGTAAATGTTGATGATTGTTCTCTCTTCTTGAGAGATTACTCCTTTTACTAATATGTAGTGTCCATCTTTGTCTCTTACAATAGTTTTGCATTTAAAGTCTATTTTGTCTGATATTAGAATAGCTACTCCTGCCCTTTTTTGTCTATTGTTAGCTTGTAAAATGGTTTTCCAGCTATTCACTTTCAGCCTCCGTGAATCCCTGGGTCGAAGGTGGGTTTCTTGTAGACAGCATATAGATGGATCATATTTTCTTATCCATTCTGCCAATCTGTGTCTTTTGATTGGTGAATTTAATCCATTAACATTCAGTGTTATTAGTAGTAATGAATTTCTTACTTCAGTCATTTTTTCTTTGGGTTAATGTATGTCATATGTTGTTTTGTTTCTCCTTTTGACTTTTCAGTTGTTTTTCAACCATCCTCCAACTCTCTCTCCTTTGATTTTTCCTTTCAACTTGTAGAGATTCCTTTAGTATTTCTTGAAGTGCTGGTTTCTTCTTGACATACTCTCTTAATTGTTGTTATCTGTGACTATTTCGAATTCTCCATCATTTTTGAATGCCAATTTTGCTGGATAGAGAATTCGTGGTTGGAAGTTTTTTTCTTTTAGTGTTTTGACTATGTCATACCACTGTCTTCTTGCCTCCATGGTTTCAGCTGAGAAATCAGCACTTAATCTTATTGTGCTTCCCTTGTATGTGATGGTTCTCTTTTCCATTGCTGCCTTGAGTATTTTCTCTTTGTCTTGAGCATTGGACATTTTGACATGTATATGTCTTGGAGTTGGCCTGTTGGGATTTATACTATTTGGGATGCGCTGTGCTTCCTGGATCTGCACATCCATCTCTCTCAATAGGGTTGGGAAGTTTTCAGCCATTATTTCCATCAACACTCCTTCTGTTCCCTTTCCCTTCTCTTCTCCTTTTGGGATGCCCATGATGCGTATGTTTGTTCGTTTTGTATTATCGGTTAATTCCCTGAGTCCATGGTGAATTTTTTCTATCTTTTTGTCTATCTGTTCTACAATCTCTTTGATTTCAACTGTATTGTCTTCCATATCACTAATTCTTTCCTCTGCCTGTTCCAATCTGCTGCCATGTGAGTCCAGTGTCTTTTTCATTTCTTGGCTTGTGCCTTTCTTCACCATCATATCCATTAACTTTTTCGGCATGTTAGCTATTTCTTCAATATATTCTCCCAGTGTCTTCTTTATATCCTTAATCTCTTCCTTCAGTTCTTTAAGTTGGTCCATGATATTTGTTTGGATAGCTTTGATTAGTTGTTCGATGTTCTGCATTGCTTCCTGGTTTTTATTTTGTGCATTGGACTGGTCCATGTTTTCCAGTTTCTCAGAGTCATTTGTATTTTTCTGTTGCCCTCTGGTCATCATATTATCTTGATGGATTTGTTCAGTTGATTAGGTTTACTCTATGCTCTTGAATTTTATTTAGCTGTTGGTTCTGCGTGTGAGTTAAGTTTTCTCCCTGGCAGTTTTTCTTCTTATTTTATTTCCTTGCTTCTTTCTATGTTCCCTTGAAGGCAAAAGGTTAAGGCCAGAGGTATCAAGAGATGTAAGGAAGGCAGAAGGAAAATAGAAATATTGATAAAAGTTAGAATAGGGTCAAAGTGAGACTTAATGAGATGAATATTTAACTTTTGTAGGCAGTGTAGAGTACTAGGAAAAAATATGGAGTTCCTACAATGGACTGGGAAAACAAATGGAGGAATATATATATAGTGATTTAGAAGGCTAGAATTATGAGGAGGGAGAGGAATAGTAAAGAAAGGTCTGAAAGGATAAAGTTAATACTAATAAAAAGAAGAAGAAGAAGAAATCAAAATAGATGGAATAGAAATCGACACCCTTAAGTTGTGGGCCTATGAAAAAATGTTGTCTCTAAGAGCCACAACAGAAAACAGAAGGCAGAAAGATGCAGGAAGGATAAGCAATAGTTTGTAATACAGAATCAATATATACAGCCAGTGGGAAATTATTGTAGAAGGAGCCCAGCAAAGAAGCGACAAGCTGGCAGCACCTTTAAAACAACAACAACAAAAAAAAAATAGAAGGAAAAAGGAAGGGGGGAAGAAAGAGGAAATAATAGCAAGAGACCAGAATTATACAGAGAGAAACAGAAGATCCACACAGGCAAGCAGTCAAACAGAGCTAAGGGGGGTCAATGATTCCCCTAGGGTCCACGTGGATCCTTCCTGCCTACTTGTGTTTATCAATCAATTTCCCCACAGGGTTCTATATGCAGGTCCTGAAGCAGCTTTTAGCTATTAAACTAAATTAAAAAGAATTTATTTTTCATTTGTTGAGGTGACCTCACTTTTTTTTTTTAATTTTTATTTTTTTAGCCAAATGCAGGACCCAAAATAATTCCTCCTCTAGACCAACCCCCTTACGGAAGGGACCCTAGCTGGGCCCGTGGAAATTAATCAAGCATGTCCAACTTTCCGGACTCCTCTGTTTAGCTGTAGCTCTGTTGTTAGTCAGTGAAGAGTGCTAAAGATGGCAGATTCCGCCCCTTCTGGAGCCGAGCTCAAACGTCACCGGGCTGCTCAGTAAATCTGTTTGAGTGCAGATTCGCGTCTGCTCTCAGCCTAATGCTGCTTCAGGTCGCCTTATCTGCTCCCCAAAGCTATGGGGTGGTACAGGCAGCCAGATCGATGTCTAAAAATATAAAATACCCTTCCCTGTCTTCCAACAGAACCCTCCCTTTTTTGGGAAGTGTCCCTTCTTCCTGGCTCCGCATCGGCCCGGGTCTTATCCCTGGGTGGCTAGGGAAATCAGCTCCGTTCCCCGACCAAAATCCCCCCTCTGGTTCACTGGGTGCTGATTAGCTCATTTGTTCTGTTCACACAAGGTCCAAGGGGCGCCAGGCAGCCAGATCCCCAGAAAATAAAACTTTTTCGCCCTGCTCGCGGCTCCAGATGGCCGTTTTATTTTATTTTATTTTTCCTCCTTAACCGCGGGCTCAGCCATCTGTGCCAAACACCACCGGGAGCCTTAAAACTCACGAATCTCTACCGTTCCATCTATGCTGTTGATCCGCGCAGATATATGTCCTAAGCTTCTCACTCCACGTGTACACAGCACAGACCCCTGGGCAGGACCCCGTCCACAATTGGCCTTGCTCTGGGAGCTTGCAGTGTGTGCCCTCCTACACTAACGCCATCTTGGCCTCCTCCTGATTTCCAGTGATTTGAAGTGAATCACTTAAGACCATACTGTACTGAAAGGAAAAGATGCTTAATCTGAAGACATGGACTGTAGAATCTAGACAATACATACATTTTCACTGAAACAAACATTTTTGCCTACACTATCCTCGTCATTGATCAAAAATAATCTTGTAAGATCATTTTTCATCAGAAAATAAGGGGAAAGCCATTGGATATGGCCTGAGAATTTACATTGTGCAGCAAGAATGAGAACTTTCCATAGAAGCAGCCTTATTTTCCTTTTTGGAAGTCCTATAAAGGATCCCAAATTGGAATTTAAATGCTTCTAAAACTAAAGCAACCAATTTCTGAAAAGTCACCTAATTTGGGTCAATTCCTCTCTCTCTCCAGCTGTTAGAATATTCTAAGTTCTTGAGTCTTCTTGAAAGTGGCTTTCCATACTCACAAATAATGGTCATTCACCTGTAAGCCAGCTAGCAACATCAGTTGTCCCAGCAAAGGGTTTACTATCTATTAGCTAAACAAAGTGAACCTAAGTTCATTAAAATTGACTCATCATACTTGACTCTTCAGGTCATAAATAAGAATTATTTTGAATTTCCATCAGTTATCTAGAATTTACTGTCTTAGTATTTGACATGCATAGAATCAGAGATGACCCGGAAGAATGATGTCTGTAGTCTTACAAGTTCCTTTGCATCCAATCCTAGGTAAGAATCCTCATTGCATCAAAAGTTTCCACAATTATTTCTACTAAAGAATAGGCAAATTAGTGCACATTTATTTATATAAGATTACTTATACAGAAATTAATATTTTTATTTAACATTTAAATGAAATGTATTTCAATTATGTAGAAGGGCATGGTGTGGTGAACATAAAATTGTTAAAAGATAAAGAGGTCTAGAATATGCAGTGAGCATTTGTGTGTGTGCATGTGCATGTACATGAATTTCTAAATCATATACTCCATGAAATTCCACAGTGGAGAATCAGCATTATTAATAGAAATGTATATAAATAGGTACATGGCAACTTTGATAGGTATATAGAAATCAATTTCTAGAGCACTTTAAATTTGGGTAAGAATTTGGTGGACAGGAGTTCAGATTCCCTCATTTATTGTGTGATTACCCACCCATCGTGACCATGCCCCATCCCCCGATCCTTTGAATGATTTTGTATATTTTTCATGTATATTGGATGAACCAATCCCCACGAACCCCCCCTCCAGACACCCCCTCAATAATCCCCCGCAGTACCCATTGTAACCCTTCTGTGATCCAAATCCTCCATGAACATTGAGTCCATAAAATAATCAAATACACTTACTAGGAAAAAGAAACAAGTGTGATAAGCTTACATGCAAGAGACAAACATAAGGAAACTCAGGGGTAAAAAATAAAAAAGAATTTGGTGGACATATTCTCCCTCATTGCTTAAGTAAACTGAAGAGAATTTGAGATCAAAACTAGATCCAATTCTAGTTCTTTCACTTACTAGATATTAGTGATTTTAACCCTCTGAACCTGTAATTTATGAATAGGATAGATGTAAACAAATATGGGTTTGTACATGATTCATATGAGATAATATATGATAACTATCTAACAAATGTCTGAGCAGGGGTCATCAATGAACATTTGTGGTGACCTTGGCCAACTTCATAATCACCATTGTCATCACCATCAGCATGCTCACCATCATTGTTATTCACAAGCTTGTCATGAAATAAGATTGTACAGTGATGTAGTTTTCAAAATTTCCTCATACACCCATTTGATTCTCACACATGCTTTTTCAGGTTGCTAGTACAGAGGTAATGATTATTTCATTGGAAGTTTAGTGCTACTTTGAAGAAGTATAAAAGAATTTCATTAAAATAAATGCTAAATACATAAAACACAATAAAGTGGTACAATTGTGTTTAGGGAATAGTGAATGACCATGAAATAGTCACTATTCCTAAAATTGTCTGCATTATATCCAGAGGAATCTTTAAATTTAGAAAAATTTCATTTCTCCACAGACAAGTAATTTTATCCATTCTTACTTTATATTAAATAAGTTCCATTTTAATATTTTCATATATATCTAGAAATAAAGAATAAATATTTATTAGATCCAGTTATTTAATTAAAAAGAGACAATTCATTTAGATAAATTGCAAATAAAGAGCAGCAATAAGATAGCCTTGGATGTCTTTTACCACATTTTGCTACTAAGCAGGAAAGTAAATGCAAGGAGGAAATAGGAAATATTCCCCTAAACAAATTGTTATTGGGCACTGGAATACTTAAGTGTTAAATTTATTTATCTCATTTTACTGCATCATTCTGAGTGAGTCAGTTAAATCTGATGCCAGCATGAGGCTACAGTCTCTTCCAGTCAGCTCATCTCCTTTTCTATCCAGGTAACACATATATTAGTTATCTCCAAAACACATTTTTTTTTTGTCTTCAGTTCATACTCTAAGTTTTCTGGTACATAGTGTTACAAAAAGGAAGCCAATGCCCCTCCAACTACATTTCAAAATTCCAATGCTGAACTGTACCAACTTTTATGCCACTCATTCCTTAAACTGATCACATTAAATCCAGAAACATTTAAATTGTGAAAGTAATCCAAAAGGTCAATACAAAGGTCAAATGCATATGTGATCACATCACATGCCTACATGAAAGCACTTCTGTTCATGGAGAATACAAATCCATGCTACTAACACCATATTAAGGCATTCTTAACTAGGCTGCACTCTCTTCCACATCCCCAGAGAATTCATTACAGCTTCTAAACACAATGCATTTTCTCTTCATTTAAAATTCCTATTTATCCTTCAAGCTTTGCTTAAGTAAAATTGTTTCCTGTATATTCATTTTACTTAGATTATGGCCAAATATTTTTTCTTACATTTGAGTTTCCATTTTAATCTCACATAAACTTTGTCATATATTTTACAACAGAGTTTTATAATTAATTTTAAAGTGGTCTCATTTTTATGTATATGTTATTTTTTAGGGTAAGGCAGAGTTTTATTCACCATAAATTCAGGGAATTAGTTCATAGATAAAAAATCAACCATTCACTGTATTTTCATTATCACTACTTCTTGTCATCATTTCATGGTCAATTATTCACAGTCACACTAGTTCTTTAAAGAACTCTATAGTAATATGTTCCAGATTTTAAAAGATCTTCATGTCTTGAAAATTATACAATTTGTCATGAAGTCCTATCATTTTTAAGTTTAATGATATATATAGTGCTATATATATGAAAATTTTTATATATACATAAAATAATTGTGTATATTTTAACCCAATCTTATCAAATAAAATTTTCTTCTAAAAGTCTGATGTTTAAAGAGATCCCAAAATTTAGCGATGGCTCATTTGAAATACTTAAAAATGAAATCCTAAATTAACTTTACTGAAAGATCATTTAACCACTGAAAGAAAATCTCATTTCTTTTGTGATAAACAAAATTAAAAATAAGATTAAGAATCAATTAGTACCTTTTAATATCTTTCCACTTTCCAAACTCCCTGCTTTGACCATCCTACAGTCATCACATGATCAAAATCATTTTGTGAGTAAACTTCCTTTGTGTCTTTCTAGCTAAAGTACATATTCATCTCTCATTCCTGGACTTGATGTTTTAGATAAAGTCATGTAGACTAAACAGCCTCCAGAATCCAGGGCTCTTTACCTCGAGTTTGTGTTACTTGTTTTGTTTGTGATCTCTTGATAATGCCCACTGAGACATGGTCAAATTACTTGCTTTTTACTGATGTCTTGAGAATGCCCACTGAGACTTGGACAATGTAGAATAATTGACTAATAATATAACATGGCCTCAGGCCCAGTTTTGTGTAGAATTAAGATATTTTTTCTTGATGTTTTCACAGATGTTTTAAAGGTCAGTTCATTTGGGGAAAGATATACCTAAATGTGTGTGTATACACAAATATATATATAATGTATACATTATATTTGAGTTCTGATATTTTTTTTCTTCATGTTTTCACACATTTAAAGGTCAATTCAATTGGGGAATGATACACATACACATAAGTATGTGTGTATGTACATATATAATGTATACAGGCATATATCAGCGGGCTAAAATTCATAAAATGAATTTTATGAATTTGGGATTAATCATTATTTTAGGTATTACATATATTTATTGGAAATGCATTTTCAATGATTACAAAAATTAATGCTAAAATTGATAATGAAAAGGATAATGTTATTCACATTAGTGGAATAATATTTAGAAAACATGCAGTAATGTTTTGTGAGGGAGTGGAGAATGTACCTTAAATACTCTTAGTTCTCTCATGATATTCAGTAACTGATTTAATTATATGTGCCATTTAAGAAGGAGTAATATTGTGCTAGTTTTAAAGTATTTGTTTTTAATTAGTTTTGGAAAATTTGAATTTTAAGAATTCCTGGCAAAGAACTCACTCTAAAGTCAAAGTACACTGATTATGAAACTATCTGACATTGAAATATTTGTGATTCCATGTCAAGATTAAAACAAAAACTTCCTTTGAATATATAACTATGACCCACACCTAGTGGACTCAGGGCACACTATTGTGGCATCTTTCTAAAGACACAAAGCATTTGTGATGAAAGAGACTTATTGCCATGTGGAGGGAAAGGGAGCTTCGACAAAATTTCTATAAGACTATAAGTCATTTTCACACTGCTTATTGGGGTCTTGAACAGAGTTATATCAATAAAAACTTGGGGGGTTAAATGAAGAACAGAATCGTCCTCAGAGGACCCACAAGGACCAATACATGGGCAGTCAAGATAGTAAGCATGGGAAGCGGCTGTGGCTCAATCAGTAGGGCTCCCGTTTACCATATGGGAGGCCCTGGGTTCAGTTCCCGGGGCCTCCTGGTGAAGGCAAGCCCGCCCGCACGGCATGGTTAGCTGACCCAGCGAGCACAAACAGCAAGGGGGGGATAAATGAATAAATAATTAAAATCTTTAAAAATATATATATAGTAAGCAGGACAAGATGGGTGTGAATTTAGTTAGATATGTATGGATAAAACACTTTCCAACCCTTCCCCTCCCCCAAAACTCAGGGAATAAAGGGCTTCTGAGATATCCCAGTTCTCCCCAAGATGCTATGGAAGGACTTGGGAATTGAGAGCTGACAGGAGACATGAAAAGGGAATTGAGAGCTGACAGGAAACATGAAAGCACAGAGTAGAGCCATGAAAATGGCATTTGCTTTTTACATGAAGGAAAAATATATCTTATATATGATCTATTTATCTATATATATATCATGTATATATCTTATATATAGAACCTAATTAAATAAAGAACAGTGGGCAGTATATATAAGATTTCTGTGATCAGTCTAAAGGTAAATTGTTTATTAAATCACATGGTTCTTTAACTGAACAATCAAATTTACCTATTTTGATTTAAAAAAGCTGTGACCCAATGAAGAAAGATACACATGACAAATATTTCTTTTTACCAATTTTTGTAAAGGATCTGTGAATGTATATACTAAAAATATTCTCATGAACTGTGTGGGAGAGAGTGTGGTCTACAATGTGAACTATAGTCCATGCTTAATGGTAAAGCCCTGGGATGTCTTTATCAACTGCAATTAATGTGCCACACTGATGAAGGATGTGTATGTGGGAGGTTGTGAGAGGTGTGGGAGGTAGGGTATATGGGAATCCCTATAGTTTTGTGTAACATTTATGTAATCTAAGTATCTTCTTTTAAAATTTAAAAAAATTAAAATTAAATTTTTTTAAAAAAATTCTCATGTCTACTTTAATAGGATATAGTTATTGCCATTCATAAATGCATATGCATATGGTTGAGATATATTTTGTTAATTGATGGTACGAGTCAATATTGGACAGATTTTATTTCTCCCTCAAATCCACATATTTTATTTGTGGACAATTAACAAGCGTATTCTAATAATTATGGGGAGATATAAAGGTCAAGAAACAGACAAATCCTGCTTTAATGAGCAAATATTTTGAAAGAATATAGCTATTATGCAAATCTTGGGCAAATGAATTGAAAAAGACCAAGCCAGTGATAATTAAAATGTAGCATTCCAGGAAGGTACATAGAAAAGGAGAAAGATGTTTTCACGGTTTTGTATGATATGCTTCATTATTAGGAATAAAGTGTATTTATAAAAGTGGGGATGAAATACCTAGAAGGTGGTGTTCATGGATATTCCCTTATGAGGATGTCCTGAACTTACCCTTGATAAATGTGAGAAATATGAATTAACCATGAAAATAATTTTATGTGATGATAGTGGTAATGTCACAACTCAAATCATGAACGATTTAACTGGTCATCACTTGTTCACAGTGATTCTATTTAGCACGAGAAAAACACACATTTTCAGGTAGAGATTTCTAGGGTGTGATCCTAGAGATTTGGAGATGGCTCAGCTAACAGAGAGAATTGTATCACTAAGAAATTGCATCACTAAAGCATTTTATCATTTACAATTCACTAGAATTGTATCACTAAGGAAAGTGATATCATTAAGCTTTATTTTAGTTAGATCACCTCAGGACCAAATTTGAGCCAGTCTGGATTCACAGAGAGAAAGAAAAGAAACAGAATTTCCTTAGAAGACTACAGTTGTGGTAACACAATCACCTCCAGATTCCACAAGCTTGTGAGAAAAAAGTGAAGACTGCTGATGGGAACCTATCTAGAAAGGCATAATCTTGTGAAATCTGAAAGCTAGAAGACATTTGATATGCTAAAGAGATAGTGAAGGCATCAGATTAACTCATATATTTGGAGTCACACATGTTCATTTCCTAATGTAAAGGAAGGGCTTTTTACCCATCTTTGGGTCATACTTGGTACCAAGCCTCAAGGGTACTAATGCCTACCCAGTAGTTTCACAAATTGCTTCATGATAACAGTTTCTCTCTTTTTCCAGACACAGTCTCCATTCAAACAGAATCATAGGAAGCCCTAGTGGCTTAATTCAGAAATGGAAAGCAACTGATTTCCAACAGTCCAGCCCACTTGTCTATTTCCCAATGTCTGCATCTGAAACTTATTTCTCTCATATTCCTGTAACTCATTCATAAAGACCCATATAAATAGGTATTGTTTGATTGAAAAGAAGGGCCAGAAGACATTTGCTTCATGTTTTGTTTCTGAAAACAAAGTTTCAGAAGTTCTGAAACTTCTTTAAATGTACCTTAGAAATAAAAAGTTTCAATAGCAATTTTAGAACTAAAATATTCACTTTTCTGCCAGAATTAGAACTATAGATATGGCATCCAGATTATCTTTCCTCTAGATTAAGATATTGTGACAAAATACTTTAACTTGTGAAGTGGTTATTTATTTAAGAAGCAAAGTGTATTTGTAACCTGTAAGAGGACTTGGATGCAACAACAATAAACTCATTTAGTTGCCACATGTGAAAATCATATGGTTCTGGGTGCTATAAATGGTTTAAAAGATGGCAGCAGTGGGGTCTACACATGACTCAGACATATTGAGCATTGCTCATGGTTGCCAGGTCTTCAAACTTTATTCATCTGCATTTCTGGTGATTCTCTAATTCACTCAACCTATTTTAATATAAAAATTTTCTGCTTATATTGTACTGAATTTATTTATATGTTTTCAGTTAAGCACACATGTGATAATAGCAGACTCCAAATTGTATTTAAATTCAGTTGCAAACCAATGATAGAAAAGAGTGTAGGATAGAGAGAAGGAGACCCTGAAACAACACTATGATTATAGAAATTGAGGAATGGGATAATTCCTAAAAATGTTCAACAGAAACAAATAAGATTTTGTGATTAATAGGATTTGTGGCAATGAAAGAAAATAGGTTTAGGTAGACTTCCATTTACAAAATTGCCTCACATTTTTGTGTGATTCCTTGGACTTTGTTTCTCCCCAAATATAGTAAGTGCTCAATAGATATTTGTTTATGGTACTTAAGTAGCAATATCTTTCTCTTTTTTCTCCAAATGTGAAAGTTTACTAATTTTTGTGAAATGAGGTAAATCTTCCAAGAGCAAGCCATGTTTATATTTTGCCACATCAGTGTGACATTATTATATCATTCCTTGTAGTGAAAAATGTGGCCATATCATTTACATTAGAATAAGCACATATAACTCATTTGCCATTCCCTAAATCAAAACTTTAACCAGATAGTGCTGGTGTAAACATCCAAATTCATAATAACTCTTCATAATGTAGATCTTCTAAGCTTGAAGAATCATTATTTCCAATACTAATACTGTGGTATTTTATTACTCCATAGGTTTAGGTAATCCAGGATTTTTCTAAAATATTCAATCTTTCTTCTTCCTTCCTTTGCTTAGAGGATGAAAATTATATCAGCATTATTCTCTACTGGGCAGAATATCCCTTCCCTTAGCGTATACATTTAAGACCATCATATTTTGTTGGAAATAAGGGTAGAACCTGTCAGATATATCTATTTAAATACTGATCCAGGTAATTGTATTCCCTACTCCTAAAGATTGCTCCATAGAATTATGAAGCTAGTCATTTGAGAAAACATTTCCTATGGCAGAGATTATTTTATGTAAGGTTACCATTGGCTACTTGGGTTTCAAATGTTGACTGTGTTCTGGGGAATGATTGAGGACTGGCTTGGTTAATCTAAACGCACCCATTAGACTATAACTTCTAAAAATTATCTTATAAAGTAGTATCACATTCTTTTGCAGTCCAGTTGTAATCTTCCCATCTGAATTATTGAACCAGAAGTAGAACTGATTTAAAAAATCACCTAAGATTTATAAACATAATTCCAGTATCCCTGTTATGGATGTCATAAACTTGACACATTTCCACCATAGTGGTGTAAGGTTTTCTAAATTCACAAGAAGTCATCTGATTAACTTTGTATATATCAGTTACTTTGAATTTTTGGAAATACAACAAAGCAATGCACATGCATATAGATTAAGACAAATCCATAATAAAAAATAAATCAAAGATAATTTCACTTTATTTTAGATGCATATATCCTAAAATAGTTATTGTTCTTTTCTCTTAATCATATTGGAAATAAATTAATATTGTAGAATTGTTATTCTGGAGATTATCTTCTAGTTAGGTAATTTCCATTTTCATTTGTACATATTAATCAACCTTCTTATTGACAAGTTTTTAGTGGAACATGTATGCTCTTTATATCTATGAAAACTATCACCAAAAAGAAATAAAATTATGACTTAAGAATATCCAATTATTTTGTAATATCTTAATTTTTAAATTCTTCTAATATTATTCCCTGTTTTCAAGTCTGGATCATATATTTCTTAATTTTATATACTGTTTAAAGTAGAAGCACCTTAAATTTTGGAACTAATGGGGAAGCTTTGTCTACATCTTCATAGAATAGCTTCTTTGAATCAGTCTTCTCAAGACACTACCAACTCCTTTTTTCTCAGGCTGTAGATGATAAGGTTGAGCATGAGAGTGAGGATGATGTAGAAGACAGAGTGAACCTCAGCCTGTACTGCAGATTGGAGGAATCATGGTCTTATAGGTGTAAGCAGAGCATACATAATAGAAAATCACCACAGTGAGGTAGATGATACTTGTCAGTTCCTTCCATTTACTCCAAGTGGAGAACAACAAGGAGAGCCTGGCCATAGAAATGTGCAATGCCAATGAAAGGAAACACGAGGAAGAAAGTAGTGCTCACAAATACTATGTACTCATACACCCAGGTGTCTATTAATACCAGAATTAGCATGGCTTTTCTATAGCAAAAGAAATGATTAATAACCCAGGATCTGCAATATTGGATGTGGAGAGCCTATGCCATTTGAGTATAGGTGTTGACAGGGCTCATTTTCAAAGGTCTTGTGATTATCAATACACACATTCATTTTCTCACATGTGAATCAGATAGTGGAGAGGAATGCAAATAGACACATTACAGTCAAAGGCCATAGCTGTCTAAAGCAGAGGTTGTGTACCTGCTAAAGTCAAGAAGAAACTCTGAACCCCACACCCAATGGAGGATATAAACTTGTTGACAAACAGGAAATTGAGAGCCATCCTAGGACAGTGGCAGAAAGGTAATATAGGTTCATGATGGGGAGTTAAATAAGCAGGTAATACATGGGGGTTTCGAGATGGGTCTCCAGGAAAAGGAGAAGAATCATAGAGAGGTTGTCAATCAGAGCGGTTAAAAAATTAGAACAATGAAAATGAAAAGGAGCAATCTCAATAAGATGAAATTAATTTGATTTTAGTTTTCTTACACTATGTGAGTTCAGATATCATCAAGGTCTGAACTTTACCTCAAATATATGCTTTGAAGTGTAACATAGCATAAATTAGAGAACGATATTATGACACTTGGGGTCATTTTTTCTTCTATATCTATGCTTTAAGACTTTTCTTTAATATTGCAGAAATCTATTAGCTTATATTGAAGAGCTATCTTTCCTTCTTGAGTGCTTCTTATACCTAGGAAGCCAAGTGAAACCTCCTGGAAGTCAGGTTTGACGCTAAAGAAAGTTTTGACAATTATGTTAAAAAATGTGCAATGAATAATTATTTCCAAATACCATTTAAACAAAGTTTTATTAATTTGTGTTCTCAATTTTCAAGTTTCTACATTGTGCATTCTGTTCTGTTCTCACATCCAATTCCAAATCCCTACCTAAAGAAAAAACTTTACCTAACAATTTATATGCTACATTCATTGTAGCTTTCATGACTCTGTTCATGCTTTTCCCAAAGAGGAATGCTATTCTGTTTATCTTCTTCTCTAATGCTTATCTAATATTATAAATATTACTTATAGCATCTTTACTTACTCAGTCTTAACTTCAGTAGTTTTTTCTTGTATTTAAAGCTCCTCAAAATCCAGAGAAGTGTATGAATTAAAGCATATATATTTAATACACCTCCATTTTACATCTCAACTTATTTGATGATAGTGATAAATGTGTTATGAATTGAAAAAGATAGAGATAAAGACAAAGAAAGATGTAGAGTGGAAAGGAAGAAGGGAAAGTGGAAGGAAAAAATGAATTGGGAGAGAGTAGAAGTGACATTGAGAGATAAAAGAGTTCAGGATATTTTGAGGAAAGAATTTAGGTGAGGGAACTCTCAAACAATAAAATAGAGATAGGGAAATACATCCTGAGAGACTTATGGTTGACCGTGTGGGATTATTCTTCTCCCCAGTGGAGAATATTAGTAGAGACTTTCTAAACAGTATGCCTAAAAAGGGTTCATGTTTTAGTCTTAAATATTATATTACAAGGAATGTCACTAGATTTTGAGAAAGTCTCCAACTTGAAAGAAGGCCTGCCATACAGTGTGCATCTGCATGCAAACACACAGATATGCAAACAGACCCAAACATGCAAATACATGAGTTCAAAATTGGGGAAAATACAAAAAGATAAAAAATATTTAATTAATCATATTTAGAGAAGTGAAAGTTGCCATTAAATCAAAACACAAAAATCATGTGCTGTGTAAATGTTATGCTAATAACAATAAAAGACTTTGGAAATTAAAATATAATAATTGATATAGAAGATTCAATGAAGGCTACAAAAGGGATAGGTGAACATGGGATTTGTGGATATGAGGTTGAAAGTGCAGGAGTGGGAATGCTTTTATGACAATATGACAAGGTAGTGTCACTGGGTTAGGATGTAGGTTGGGGGAGAATTCAAGATGGGGCACATCTGGAGTAGGCTTCTTGGGAGTGTGTGAGTGTTCATCCTGTCATAATGTGTTGTGACAGGGAGTGGAGACCCACATGGTGAGTGGGAAGGAGATGGACCCCCATCTTTGGGAGGACTGATTCACCCAGAAACATACAGGTGGGTGTCTCTTAGGAGTAAGGGTGGATCCTAACAGGGGAAGATAATCAGCATGTCAAGACATCATGTTGCATGTAACTATGAATCTTGTCATCTAAAGAGTCAAGACAGGGGGGTGTTGTGTGCCCCAGGGGGATGGGGAGGAAGGAACAGAAAGGATCAAACGTGGTATTTAGTGGTCATGGGAAATGTTTTTCAATACCTTTCAGTAATGGACTCAGGACATGGTAAATATCAGCAAAAATTATTAAACTGTACCATCCAAATTGTAAACTATATTGTAAACCATTGACAATGTTAAGTAGCTGTGTTTCACTGACTGTATAACGGTTATAACATTGCTGCCATCCACGTAAAAAAATTTTAATATGGCATGAGGAAAGGGGGAGGAGGTTGGGTATATGAGAGTCTCTAGTATTCTGCGTGTCTTTGCGGTGACCTAAAACATTTTTGGAAATTAAATGAAAATTTGGGAGACTCTGGGGAGTGAGAAGGGAAAGGTGCAACATACAGACTGGACAGCTGATAATGCAGTGATAAAAGGGGGAAAAAAACAATACTTTTTTGTTTGTTTTTTCCCATTTTTTGAATGTTCCAACCTTTAATTATATTTTATTTTTAGTTTTTTTTTTCTGAGTTTCCATGTATATTATCTCTTACATTTAAGTTTATCATTATTATTTCATTTTCCTATTAATTATATTTGGTTATTATATGGGCTTCATCTTCAAGGAAGGTTTAGATCACAGAAGGGTTACAATGGGGCCTGCAGAGGATCATTGGTGGGGGGTGTCTGGGATGGGGGATTCATGGGAGGAAGTTCATCTCAATATACATGAAAGATATATAAAATTGTCCAAATGACCAAGGGGTGGGGCATGGTCACAGTGGGTGGACAATCACACAATAAATGAGGGAATACTGAATTCCCAGCCTGGAGAGCTCTGCCACATTCTCCAAGGGAGCAGCAACAGTCCTCCGAGTGCAGGGACACTGTCTGGCAAAGGAGGATGGTGCACTGATGGGCCCATGTTACTGATGACTAACCTTACAAGTCTTTGCTCTTATAATTGAAACTTAGCCTACTGTTATGGGGTGCCTAAGGGTTGCCACCTGAAAGCCACATTGTTGCTCAAAGGTGGCCTCTCTCTAAGCCAAACTCAGCATATGAATGCATTGCCTTCCCCATGACTCACAGGGATGAGCCTCCCTGGCAACGAGGGATTAACACCAAGTGCCAACTGGCAATACCACTGGAAAAAGACCTTGAATAAAAGGGTGAAAGGTAAAGACAAATGAGTTCATGTGGCTAAGAGATTTCAAAGAGAGTCTGGAGGTCATCCCTGAAGTAACGCTTATGCACACCTCAGTAGGATCTCATAGAACACCAAAGGGGATATCACCCCATCCAGAGGGGCTCTTGAGGGTTCTGGAGACATCCAGATCCTATATAAGGGGGGATAGCTCCAGAGATTGATGCCTTATCAGTGGGTTATACTTTGAAATCTGTGCTCATGAGACTGACAGCCTTGGACTCAAATACGTCCTCCCTGCACATAGTCCATCAGTCCCTTCTATTCATATGTGATGCTGGGGTTTGTAGGTGTACTTCCAGAGACTGGAGTCTTTGGCCTGCCCATGTGCCAGTTGCATCTGGAATCTTGGTGGAGCTGCAACTCCTACTCTACAGCTCAGTGGACTCACTCAAGTCACCTGGTGAGGAGATGATGATGGACAATGGCCATCCTAGGGAATGGAGAGAGTCTGCAGCTGCAGGAAGGGGGATATAAGCCCCCTCTCACTTGTAGGTGAAGTGGACATCACCATCCCAAACTCCCCAGGATTGGGGGAAGAGCTAGGGACTAGCGTGGACTCACTGATATTCTGTTGTAGACATATTGTGATTCAAGCAATGGAAGAAATTACAAAGTGATGTGGAGCCAGTGGCCACTGGGCACTTTCAGGGCAGGGAAGGGAAAAGCATTTGTAATACATGGGCTTTTTTAGGACTTAGGAATTATCCTGAGTGACATTACAATGACAGATATAGGTCATTTTACATCAGCATATAACATGCAGAACTGTGTGGGAGAGAGTGTGATCTACAATGTGAACTATGGTCCATGCTTAATGGCAAAACCCCAGAATGTGTACATCCATTGTAGGTGATGTGCCACACTAATGAAAGATGTTCATGTGGGATGTTATGGGAGGTGTGGGAGCTGGGGAACATGGGAATCCTTGTAATTTTTGTGTAGTAATTATGTAATCTAAGCATCTTTTAAAATAAAAATAAATTAAAATTTTTTTAAAAGCCAACATGGAAAAAATCTCACAGAAAGAATAGAAAACAAGAAAAACAGTAATATTGACATTTTTTAAAAAGGTTAAAAAAATTGAGAACTAATAAAAGAAGACCAATATATACTTATGTGAGTTCTTAGACATGCATATGCAAAAGAATAATGGAGTTAATATTATTAAAATTTTTTTTCATAACTGAAATATATGATAAATATATTGCAAACAATGCAGAAAATTTAATGAAACATATTTTATTGACAGATATTTTCTTGAAAATTCTAAATGCCATTTGAAAACATTTTCTTGTAAATTCTGAATAACAAGTATAAAGAGAAGATCCTATAAACTTTCCTGAGAGATATAATTGAAATAATAATGAGAAGAAATATATATATGAAAACATCATTTAAAATTAAAACATCATCTGGTGTTGCTAATTTGGTTTTACAATAATTTATATTTTAATATTTTAGCCACAAATACTAAAAAATGGAACAAGCTGTCAACCATTCTCCCCTATACACACAGCAGGTTGTAAATATTTCTGTAGGATGGAGAGAGGGAAAGGTGTATGGAGATTCTATGTGTGGAGGGTATAGGTTCACATTGTTAGCACCATGGGATGATATTTGTGATTTAGAAATCAAATATTAGGGAAAAATTGCATGGAAATATAAGGGCAAAAACTGAAAAAAATTAGTTCAAATAATTTGAAGTTGTTTCCTCTAAGAAGTGTACCCTGGAGTGAAGAAGAGTGGTTGAAGAAATATTATCTTATACCTTTTGGGATGTTGATGCCATGTTCATGCATTATTTGAATTAACATAATGTGATTTTGAAATTATGTCAATGTTAAGTATTTAAATTTACTTTAATTATTCCATATTTGAACCCCTATGTACATTAAGAAACCAATGTGGAGTCAATTATTCCAAGATTATTGTGTGGTCTCTAACAATGCATGGAGGAAATATTTGAACATCAAATTATTTCTTAAATGTCGTTTGTATTCAACCTGATACCAGCCTATTAGAATGAGGTCATAAGTTATATTAGTAGTTTAATACAAGGTAGAAAATATATTGTAATTACCAATGAAGTTGCCATTACAATCACTTCTATCATTTTTATTTTAGATAGGGCTATTATAATGATATTCCCTAGGTAGTTAAGGTAGTTTTAAGATTAAGAAAAAGAAATACAGTTCAGAAATAGTGAATGAACATCAGATCTGTTATTGATGCCATATATTTGATTGCCAATACAACATCTTTTTGATCATCCATATTCAATATTTTTATGTGCTATTACCTTGTTACATGATATGATTTAAAGGAGAGGTGAATCTACCAGAAAAGGAGCCTCAGCAAATTGATGTTTCAGGAGCTAAAGAGAACAGGGTTTTTCTTCTCACTTAATATATATATATATATATATATATATATATATTTGATCATCTCTTTTGCTGTTATTCATTGATATAACTAACAGATTTTTAGATCATTTGCAAAATATGTTCACCTGTTTTCATTTTTTAATCCCTCTAAAACTTTAATGATTTTTTATCAGACTTAAGGCATTAAACCCTGGAGGAAAGATGGAGCAGAAAACATTCTGACAATGTTTACATAGTGAGTAGGTAAAACAAGTATTAAACCTGGACTGTGTCCATTAAACATCTCCACTATGTGGCATCTGATATGTGAAAAGATTTGTCCTAGGATTACTTCAATTTAACCCTTTCCTTACCTCTTGAGTCTAATATAACCAAAATTGTGTAGATTAAGGAATTATAGGTAACTTTATGTCCTGGATCCATAGTTAATATATATTACATGTATTTTATTCACTTTTTTACATAGGTATTAACACTTAGTTAAGTGTGTGTCCAATTTTATGAACACATACTTTGAGATTATGATGATGAAATAATGGTGGTTCATTTTTAAGTACTCAAAACACAAAAAAAATTAAAAAGAGAAAAAAAATCTAAAGCTGTTAAAATAGAAATACTTTATAGGTGGGAGGTGGTCAAGAATGTATATGAAAAGTTATTTAATGCCAAAATAAAGGTGTGTTTGGGTTTAGAATGAACTCTTGAATATATTCTACTTTTTCCATTTATTCATTTCTCCTAGATTTACTATACTCATAGTTTTTCTTTGCAACAACACTAATGAAACATGGAAGGAAATTCATACAACAACATAGAACAATGGTTTCTTGGAGACTTTGAATGAGGTCCAGTCCATGTTTTGCTCCAATTCAAAAGTGTACTGATCTAGGGGAGAGGCAAGATGGCAGCAGAGTAGGGAGCTCTACTACTCAGCTCATCCTCTGTGCACTGTAATCATCCAGAATCTATCTAAATCACTTGTTTGCAGGGCTAAGGAGACAAGAAGACCACCTCCACACTGCAGGGGTTGGTTGTTGTTGCTTTTTGTTTTTAGAAGGCTCTGGGAATGGAACCCAGGGCCTTCCATGTGGGAAGCAGGCACTCATCTGCTTGAGCCATACCCATTGCCCTAGAGTCCAATTCTAAAGTTTGAACCTATCCAAGTCAGAAAGAATCCAGTAGCCTCCATTTTAACTCCCCCCTAAGCAAGTGTATAAATGGGGGTGAATGAAAATCACAGTAACTTTCTTGATGGTAGGAACTGGTTTCTTTCAGGCCACTTCATATTACCACCTTAGCCTGGGGTTTCAACCTTGCTCCTGGCAGGGGAGGAAGGAGGGTGGAGCTTCATTAGTTTCTCTGGGCTAATGAATTAGTGACTTGGCTTAGATTACAACCCACATCATCAATATGGGTAGTTTCAGTCATCACTACTCAGATAACTGCCCACACCCTTGGCTCCAACCCTGGCATGATAGGAAGGACAAGAAGCAAAAAGTAACAGCTGAAAAAAATCTAATTGGTTAAACCTGAGCTATAATAAAGTTCCAAAATAAATTGAAGCAAGTGTTAAAGAGAAATGTTAGCACAGCCAATCAACCAGAAAGTTCAAGGCTAAAGAAAGAAATTGAGCCTAAATAAATACATCAAGGGCATCAAAATTACAAGTCACATTAAGAAACAAGAAGATATGGCCCAGTCAAGGAAAAAATTAAACCTCCAGATAACATAAAGGTTTTGAGACAATTAATCACAGTTGTTAAACAAATTTCCTTAACAAAGGCAATGACATGGCTAAAGAGATTAAAGCAATTAAGAAGACACTGGGTGAAGAAAAGAATCTGAAAGCATATGTATGCAAAAAAATCACAGAATTTATGGGAATGAAAGACACAATAAATTAAATAACAAATATACTGGGGGCATAAAAACAGCAGATTTGAAGAGACAGAATAAAGGATCAGTGAGCTTGATGAAAGTGAGTTCTGAATTTATATTTACAGTAGCGACTAAAGGAATCAAATATTAAATAAATTAACCAAGGATGTAAAGGACCTGTATTCAGAAAACTACAAAACATTGCTAAAGAAACCAAAGATGAATTAATTGGAAGGACATTCCATGGAATGTTCATGGATTGGAAGACTAAAGAGTTAAGATGTCAATTCTAACTAAACTGATTTTTAAAATGCAATGCAATTTCAATAAAAATTCCAACAAACTTTTTTTTTTTTGCAGGAATGGAAAAGTCAATTATCAAATTTATTTGGGAAGATAAGGGGCCTAAATAGCAAAAAATATCTTCAAAAAGCAAAACAGAGTTGGGAGGACTCTCATTTTGCCAATTTATGCCATGGATCCTGAGGAGAGGGGAAGGGAGGAATAGAATTAATAGAGCCTGGGGCATTTTTGGGGTGATGAAATTGTTCTACATGATCTTGCAAAGATGAATACAGACCATGTTAAATTTCATCAAAATTTATAAAAAGGTATGATCCAAAAAGTAAACCATAATGTAAATCATTGACTATGGTTAGTAGCAATGTTTCAGTATTTATACATTAATTATAACAAATATACTATCCACATGTGAAATGTTATTAATAGAGAAAAGGGGGAGGATGTCGGGTATATGGGAATCACCTATATTCTATATGTGACTTCCCTGCAACCTAAATCTTCTTTGAAGAGAAAATGAAAAAATAAGACATGAAGGGAATAAACAGAAGAAAATGTCACTGTACATACAAGACAACAAATCTTACAGTGATGAAAGACATAATGTCAAAAAAACATTTTAGTTTTATATTTTTTATTATTTTTTATTATTACAATTTTAAAAATACTTTGTATTTTATTTGTTATTTTAAAACTATCATTATTTCATTTTTGTATTAATTGTATTTGGTTATTTTGTTGCCTTCATTTTTGCAAAAGTTTTGCATCACAGAAGGTTTACAACTGCCACAGGGGAGGACCATTGGTGAGGGGTGTCAGAGATATGGGATGCGTGGGAGGAGGTTCACCTGGGGCATACTTATAAGGCATATGAATGTGATTAAGTGTTCATGGGGTGTTGTTATGGTGGGTGGAGATTCACAAAATACATGAAAATAAAACATCAAATTCCCATCCTGGGGAGCAGTGCCACATACACTAATGGGACAGCAAGAATCCCCAGAGTACAGAGGCAGTGACTAGTGAAGGAGGATGGTCCACTGATGGGCCCTTGATAGTGATGACCTTTAATTTTGAAATTGAAATTTAGCCTAATATTATGGGGTTCCTAAGAGTTCCCTCCTGAGACCCTCTTTGTTGTTCAAATGTGGCCTCTCTCTAAGCCAAACTCAGCATACCTTCCCCCCTATGAGGGACATGGCTCTTGGGGATAAGACTCCCTGGCACTGAGGGATTACTACTGAGCACCAAGTAGCAATACAACTAGAAAAACATGGAGTTTGTGGGCATTACCTTCTTCCTTATGTTTCTTTTCATTGGTATCACATCTTCCTATGGTAGTGTTCTCCTTAATCATCACTACATGCATTCAGTGGAAGTGAGAAGACCTATTTAACATGCAGTACTCATATCACTGTTGCTACTATATATCCTTTGTTTAATCCTATCTATGCCCAATATCCCTCTGATTGCCAAGAGAGCACAAGGTTCTGGCTGTCATTGAAACCATCCTCACTCCCATGCTCAACCCTGCTATTTATAGCTGAAGAAACAAGGAAGTGTTAGGGCCTCTGAAAGGAGTGACTCAGGGAAAATGTTCTGTTAAGAAGTTGACAAAGTTTTTAGTCCCTCAAGTACAGGTGCATGAAATTCGGCAATGTATAAAAACTAAGAAAAATTTGATTCTAAGCTTAAAGACAGAGTAAAAGGAATTTAAGTGATTAAAAATGAAGTTTGAATAAATTGGTTACATATTCTCATATATTTTTCTTAGCTTTGTGCTGACTTTTCCCATTAACAGAAAGATCATATATAATTTAGTAACTTGTGAGAAATAGGAATGTTTTATTAATATGTAGAAATGACAACAGAACATGGTTATCTAGGAGTTATAAGTCAGCATAAAATCTCCACCATCTGTAGTTTTTCTCTCATTTTCTTTAAATTGGTGTGGTAAAATCATATCTCTTTTAGGATGGCTGGGTCTAATTGAACTCAAAGAATGTTTGATTTATTACTTTTGTTATGTGTTCTTAAAACATGTATACTAGTTCATATCCTAAATTTTGGGTGGACTGTAACATATAGATATTAGGCAAAGAGCTCCTCAGGAACTTAGACAGCCTTCCACCACTATGGAGGAAATATGAAAAGTTTATATTTTTCTTGAAAGGGGACCTGGATTTATCTGGATGAATATTAGGGAAGTGATTTATTAACAGGTCTACCTCAGTCTCAAAATTTAGTGGTTGGGGGGGACAGAAGCCAAGTAGGCAATAGAAAAATATGAGCCAATGAAGATGACCACTCAATTATCTAATTGGATTGTTTTTAATGAGTGAGATGCAGGAATATGTAAGAAGTTAGTTTTAAGCACAAGGCTTAAGAAAAGGATAATTAATACAGAAAAGATAGAAATCCTTTAATTTCCTTTCCCCTATATAAAAAGCAAAGATATAATACAGCCCAATATTGACAGGGACAATGAATGAAAGAAGAAAGGACCATTGTCATGAAGGTATTTGTAAAACTACTGGGCAAACATTGGTTGCTCCTTGGGCCAGGTGACCCAGGGTGACCTAGAGCTAGGTAGAAAGGGCATCTTTTCATTGCACTAATGAATATATATTGGTAGCAGCAATGTCAGAAATTCTGAAAGCTCTTGCCTTCTCTTTAGCATCTCATGTTCCCTTCTATTTTTGAGATTTTCTAGGAAGAAGTCATCATGGAATCTGACAATGACTTTGTTACCATGACTGTACACTCCCAGCATGATTCTTAGTTTATCTTCTTTTTTCTCTTTAAATACGTATTGACTTGATATTGCTCAAGAGGTGATTTAACTAAAATTAATTTTAATGATGTCACTTTCCTTAATGTTGTGTAAAATTCTCTCCATTACCTAAACCATCCCTACATCTCCAGTATCAAATCTTAGCACACCCTACCAACATTTTTTCTCTACATGTTATGTTGAATGCAGGTTACTAAAGAAGTGATGACAAGTTTAACCCTTCATGAATTTAGTTATGCAATTGCCTGTTTCTGGAATACATTACCCATTATTCTAATATAACTTTCATTGACTGTACAATTTATGTTTCTCACATTTCTCAAGGCTAATGTCAGATATCATCTACATAAGGAAGCATCCTTGAATCTACATGTTCAACTATATTCTTCCTCTCTGCTCTCATAGATCCCATTATTTTTTATTAATTTTTGTACATTTAATAGTTGAAAATGTAAGCAATTGAAAACTAAAAAGAAAACAAATTTAAATAAAAACATTCAGTTCTCAATTAAATGTACTAGATACATATATATTTTTTGAATCATACAATATGTTACACAATATATTTGGTTCATAATAGCACAATCATACAATATCTATCCTTCTGTGTCTGGCTGGCTTCACTCCACATAATGTTCTCCTGGTTCACCCATGTTGTCATATGCTATATGACTTCATTTCTTCTTATAGATGCATAGCAATCCATTGTGTGAATAAACCACAGTTTGTTGATGGACACATGGGTTGTTTCCAACTTTTGGCAATCATGAATGATGCCATTATTAGCATCAGTGTACAAATATCTATTTGTGACACTTCTTTCAGTTCTTCTGGGTATATACTCAGTAAGGGTATTGCAGGGTCATGTGGCATATCTATATTCAACTTTTTTGGGAACTGCCAAACAGGCCTCCATAGTGGCTGTACCGTTCTGCATTCCCACCAACAGTGAATAAGTGTTCCTATCGCTCCACATCCTCTCCACAACTTGTAGTTCTCTATCTTTTTAATTCTGGCCATTTTGATAGGTGTGAAATGATGTCTCATTGTAGTTTTGCTTTGTATTTCCCTAATCATTAATGATGTTGAACATTTTTTCATATGCTTTTTTGCCATTTGTATTTCTTCTTTGGACAAATTTCTATTCAAGTTTTTTGTCCATTTTTTAATTGGGTCATTTTTCTTTTTATTGTTGAGTTGTAACATCTCTTTATATAACCTGGATATGAAACCCTTATCAGATATGAGATTTCCAAATATTTTCTCCCATTGAGGTGGCTGCCTTTTCACCCTTTTGACAATTTCCTTTGAGGTGCAAAAGTGTTTAATTTTGAGGAGGTCCCATTAATCTATTTTTTCTTTTGTTGCACGACCTTTGAGTGTAAGGTCCAAGAAACCACCACCTATTACAAGGTCTTGAAAATGTTTCCTTACATTTTCTTCTAGTAGTTTTATGGTCCTGGCTTTTATACTTAGGTCTTTGATCCATTTTGAGTTGATTATTGTATAGGGAGTGAGATAGGGGTCCTCTTTCATTCTTTTGGTTTTAGACATACAGTCTTCCCAGCACCATTTCCTGAAGAGACTGTTTGGTCCTGTTAACATTAACTTGGTATGTTTGTCAAAAACCATTTGACTGTAGAGGTGAAGGTTTATTTCGGGATTCTCAATTCTATTCCACTGATTGATGTGTCTATCCCTATGCCGTTATCATGCTGTTTTGACCACTGTAGCTTTGTAATATGTTTCAAGGTCAGGCACTGAAATTCCTCCCACATCGCTCTTCCTTTTTAGAATGCTTTTGGTTATTCAGGTGCACTTTCTCTTCCAAATGAATTTGGTATTTGCCTTTTCTAATTCTATGAAGATGTTGAGATTTTGATTGCTATTGCATTGAATCTATAAATAAGTTTGGGTAAGATTGACATCTTCACAATATTTCTTCCAATCCATGAACATGGAATGTCTTTCCATTTGTTCAGGTTTTTTAAAATTTTCTTTTATCATTGTTTTTGTAGTTTTCTGCATATAGGTCCTATACTCCTTTGGTTAAATTAATTCCTAGGTATTTGAGATTTTTGTTGCTATTGAAAATTGAATTTTTCCCCTGATTTCCTCTTCAGATTTTTCAGTACTAGTGTACAAAAGCATTACTGATTTTTGTATGTTGATCTTGTATCCTGCTACTTTGCTGAATTCATTTATTAGCTCAAGTAGCTTTGTCGTGTATACTTCAGAATTTTCTAAGTACAGGATCATGTCATCCACAGTGAGAATTTTACTTCTTCTTTTCCTATTTGGATGTCTTTAATTTTTATTTCTTGTCTAATTGCCCTAGCTAGAACTTCTATTACAATATTGACTAATAATTGTGAGAGTGGGCATCCTTGTCTTGTTCCTGATCTTAAAGGGAAAGCTTTCAGCCTTTCCCCATTGATTATATTGTTGGCTGTGGGTTTTTCATATACGCCTTTTATCATATTGAGGATTTGTCTTCTCTTCCTATTTTTTAAAATGTTTTTAACAAAAAAGAATGCTGGGTTTTGTAACGCCCTTTCTGTGTTGATTGAAATGATCATGGGTTTTTTCCCTTCAGTATGTTCATGTAGTGTGTTACATTGATTGATTTCCTTATATTGAACCAGTCTTGCATACCAGGAATAAATCTCACTTGGTCATGATGTATACATATTTTGATATGCAGTTAGATTTGATTTGCAAGTTGTTGTTTTTTTTTTTTTTTTTTTGAGAATTTTTGCACCTATGTTCATTAGAGAGATTGGTCTGTAATTTTCTTTTCTTATAGTATCTTTATCTGGCTTTGGAATTAGGGTGATGTTGGCTTCATAAAATGTGTTTGGTAATTTTCCTTCCTCTTCAGTTGTTTGGAAGAGTTTAAACAGGGTTGGTGTTAATTTTTTTTAAAAAAAATGCTTAGTAGAATTCACCTGTGAAGCCACCTGGTCTTAATCATTTCTATGCTGGGAGATTTTTGATGATGGATTCAATCTTGTTAAATTTGATTGGTTTGTTAAGTTCTTGTAATTCTTGTAGCATCAGTGTAGGTTGTTTGCACATTTCTAGGAATTTGTCTATTTCATCTAGGTTTACTAGTTTTTGGCATACAGTTTCTCATAAATATCCTATTATGATTATTTTTATTTCTGTGGGTTCAGGTCTAACTTTCCCTGTTTCATTTCTAATTGTATTTATTTGTATCTTCTCTCCTTTTTTGTTAGTCTAGCTAGGGGTTTGTCAATTTTATTGATCTTCTCGAAGAACAATCTTTTGGATTTTTTTATTTTCTTTATTGTTTTTATTCTAAATTTCATTTATTTCTCTTCTAATCTTTATTCTTTCTTTCCTTCTGCTTGCTTTGGGATTGGTTTGCTGTTCTTTTACTATTATATTTAGTTGTTCAGTTAAATCTTTGAGTTTAGCTCTTTCTTCTCTTTTAATATAGGCATTTAAGGCTATATATTTCCTTCTCAAAACTGCCTTTGCTGTATCCTATAAGTTTTGATAAATTGTGTTCTCATTTTCATTCTTCTCAATATGTTTACTGATTTCACTTGCAATGTCTTCTTTGACTTATTGATTATTTACGAGTGTTTTGTGTGGCCCTCAGGCATTTGCTAATTTACTTTTTTCTGTATATTATTGATTTCCAGTTGCATTCCATTATGATCTGAGAAAGTGCTTTGTATAATTTCAATCATTTTGTATTTACTGAGAACTGCCTGTGCCTAACATGTGGCCTATCCTGGAGAAAGATCCATGGGCACTTGAGAAGAATGTATAACCCACTGAATTTGGATGTAGTGTTCTCTATGTCTGTTAGGTCTGACTCTTTTATTGTATTGTTCAAGTTTTCTGTTTTCTTGTTGGTCTTCTGTCTAGTTTTTCTATTTAATGATGTGAATGGGGTGTTGAAGTCTCAAATGATTATTGTGGAGATATCTATTTCTCCCTTCAGTTTTGCCACAGTTTGTCTCATTTTGTGGCATCCTGATTAGGTGCATAGATCTTTATAACTTATAACTTCCTGGTGTATTGTCCCTTTTATTAATATATAATGGCCTTATATATCTCTTATAACTTTTTTGCATTTAAAGTCTGTTTTATTTCATATTAGTATAGCTAACCCTCCTCCTTTATGGTTACTAGTCACATGGAAAATCTTTTTCCAGCCTTTCACTTTCAGCCATTTTGTATTCCTGGGTCTAAAGTGAGTTTCTTGTAAGCAACATGTGGATGGCAAATGTTTTATTAATCCATTTTATCAGCATGTATCTTCTGCTTGGGGAGTTTAATCCATTCATATTCAATGATTTTACTGTAAATGCATTATTTAGTTCCACCAATTTATTCTTTTGTTTACATATCATATCTTATTTTTGTCTGTCTTTTTACTCTTTTGGTTATCTTTTCTGCTATTCTTTCTTCTATTCTCTCCTCCAAGCCTAACTGTCCTGTTTTTTCTTTCAGGTTCTAAAGCTTCCTTTAATATTTCCTGCAAAGTTGGATTCTTTATTGCAAACTCTCTTAGTTTCTGTTTGCTTGTGAATATTTTATACTCACCTTCATATTTGAAGGATAATTTTACTGGATAAAGAATTCTTGGCTGGTAGTTTCTCTCTTTCAGTATCTTAATGTATCATACCACTGTCTTCTTGCCTCCATGGTTTCTGAAGAGAAGTCTGCATTAAATGGTACTGGATGTCCCTTGTATGTGATGGTTTGCTTCTCCCTTGCTGCCCTGAGAATTTTCTCTTTATCTTTGACATCTGACATTCTGAGTAGTATGGCTTTTGGAGTAGGCTTATTCAGATTTATTCTGATTGAGCACAGTGCACTTCATGGACATGTAAGTCCATTTCTTTCATGAGAGTTGGAAAATTTTCAACTATTATTTCCTCAAAAACTCTTTCTGCCCCTTTTCCATTCTCTTCTCCTTCTCGACTCCCATGACATGTATGTTGTTGCATTTTGTATTGTCATTCAACTCTCTGAGCCCCTGCTCAATACCTTTCAATTCTTTTCTCTCTCTGTTCTTTGTTCTCTTCAATTTTAGCTGTTCTGTCTTCAGTATCACTTATTCTTTCTTCTATCATTTTGAGTCTGCTGTTGTGTGCCTCTAGTGTGTTTTTTATCTCACCTATTGTGTCTTTCATTCTCATGAGCTCTGTTATTTTTCTGTTCAGGATTTCAAATTCTTCTTTGCACTCACTCAATGTCTTCTTGGTGTCATTTATCTCTTTAACCATATTGTCTTTCAACTCACTAATTTGATTTTGAAAATTTGTGCTCATCTCACTGATTAATTCTCTCAAATTCTGTATCTCTTTCTGGTGCTTTGCTACATTCCTTTTCTTGGGCCATGTCTCCTATTATCTTAGTATGTCATGTAGTTTTTTGCTCATCTCTAGGCATCTGATTAGGGTGTAGTTTACTCAGAGGCTCAATTTCTTTCTTTTTTGTAGGGTTTTATTGGCAGGAAACTGTTTGTTACCATGGCTCTTTGATTCTTGGCTTGAACTGGATTGTTAAGATTGTCCTGGTTTCTCAAAACTGGGCACTGGATATAATAATTGGTTGTAGCCTCTTCATAGAGCCTTGGGGTGTGGGGTGCTATAGACTAGAAAAACTCTTTCCTACTTATTTTTAATGTTCTCACATGCACTTCCTTGGTGTTCCACCAGATGGTGCTCTTTGGCAGTTCTCAGTCCAATGGCTGGTAGAAGTGTATTTGTTGCAACACAGAGCAGATCAATATAAAACAGCTTCCTGCCTGGAGGTTAGGAACCTTATAATTCAAACTTTCACTGAGTCAGTTCTCCAGCCTTCTCTGGAAGCCCCCTCCCTTTTCCTGGCTCTTAAATATTTCCACTCCTCTCTGGGTACTAAATAATCAGTCCCAGTTAGTAGAGAAGGATATTGGGAGGGTCACTTATCTTTAGCCCCTGGCCAACTCCCAAGGCAAACAAAGGTATGGCCCTACCTAGCCTGGAAATGCTCCTGGGACACAGCAGGCCAAATTTGTGAATCAAAAGCTGAGTCAGCCTTAGTCTCTGTCCCTCTCTCTCCCCCTTCCAAGGACATCCTCAACTATCAGTTCCAGCTAGAAGGGAGGGAGATTGCAAGGGTCATATTTCTCCAGTACTTCATGAGCTCCCAGAATAAACCACCATGTGGTCCCACCTGGCCTGGAAGGTTTGGTGGGACACAGTAGACCAAATTTGTGGGTCAGAAGCTGAGTCAGCTTTAGGCTGTGACCCTTTCTCTCCCTTTCCTGAGGTGGTAGATCCCTGAAGTCCAATTTTCTGTAGCAGCAGGCCCAGAGGCCTGAGATTTCTGGAGTGCCTTTAGTGTAGGGGATGGTGTTGGCAACAGCAGCTGCTGGTTTTAACTCAGAGTTCTGCCTTTGCAACTTCCCTCCTTTGTCCCTCTCTCCTCTGGACAGTGTCCAGGCTTTGCTTTGTGTCCTAAACCCTAGAAAATCTTTTTATAGGCTCTTACAGCCTGTCTTCTAACTATTTTTCTGGAGGAAAAGAGAATGCCCTGTCTTTCTAGTCCACCATTTTCCCAGAAGATTATTGATTCCATTGTTTTTAATATCAAATATTATTTTAATCACCATGTTTTATCATAGTCCTTCCTGGACCATTAATTGTTTACTGCCGATGGCTTGGTCTTACTTCTTTTGCCTAGGTCTTACTTTATGACTGACTAATCTAGCTACAAAATGTTTATTCTTCAAAGTATATTTTGGAACTTCTTAGACCATTGTATTCAACTGTGGAATACCTATAAGGCTTATAAATGTTTTCAAATGTTCATGGGGCTTTGTCACAGTGGGTAGAGATTCACAAAACAACCAAAAGAACAGTGAATTCCCATCCTGGAGAGTTCTGCCACATTTTCTAATGAGACAGCAAGAATCCCCAAAGTATAGGGGTAGTGACTAGTGAAGGAGGATGGTCCATTTATTGGTCCCTTGATATTGATGTCTGTTCTTATGAACCTTTATATTTGAAATTGAAACTTAGCCTAGAATTATAGGGTGCCTAAGAGTTACCTCCTGAGATCTTTCTTGTTGCTCAAATGTGACCTCTTTCTAAGCCAAACTCAGCATATAAATGCATTGCCTTCCCCTCAGCATGGGGCATGACTCCTTGGGATGAAACTCCCAGGCACGAAGGGATTGCTACCAAACACAAACTAACAATGCAACTGAAAAAAAGACCTTGACCAAAAGGGGAAAAGGGTAAAGACAAATGAGTTTATATGGTTAAGAGACTTCAAAATAAGTCAAGAGGTAATTCCACAGTATAAACTTATGCAAGAGTTAGCAGGATCTGACTGCCAAAGTAACTACTACCTCAAGCAGAAGTGCTCTTGAGGGCTCTGGAGACATCCACACACTATAGGAATGGCAGGCAGCACAGGAGCTTGGCACACTGCCACTGGGTCCTACTTTGGAATTTATGATCACCAGTGTGACAAGTTGAACTCATTTGTGGTTTCCCTACACATGGCTGTTCTGACATTTCTGTTTGCACTTACAGTTATTATTAGAGTTGATAGGTGTATATCCAAGAGACTTAAATCTTTGGGGTCTCCTTGTGCCATCTGGATAGAGTTGCACCACCTACTCTCCAGTTCACTGTACACACCTAGGACAACCAACAAGGGAATAATAATAGACAAGAAGCATCCCAAGAAACAAAGAAAGTCTGCAACTACAAGCAAGATAGTACCATACATCTGCCCCATGGGATCCAAGCCCCTTCTCAGTTAGAGGTGGAGTGGACATCACCATCTCAGAATTCTCAGGATTGTTGAAAGAATGATGGGCTAGAGTAGACTTACTGGTCTACTCTACAGATTTATTGTGATTCTAACAATGGAAGAGCTTATATCATTGATTTGGAGGCAATGAGATCTGAACATTCTTAGGGGAATGAGAAGGAAAAACAGTTGTAAAATGGGGACATTTAGGGGACTTGGGAATTGTCATGAATGACAGTGAAATGACAGATACAGGCATTTATATGCATGGCCATAACTACAATATTATGTGGGAGAGAGCATAAACTACAATGTAAATTATGGTCCATGATTAGTGGCAATGCTCCAAAGTGTGTTCATCAATTATAACAAATGTATCATGCTAGCGAAGGATGTTGTTGATGTGGAAAATTGTGGGAGGGGAAGGGAATGGGACATATGAAAATTCATTATATTTTTATATAACATTGATGTAATCTAAGTATCATTTGAAAAAATATATTTAAAAAAGAAAATAAGCAGAATGAAAAAGATAGAGAGATATAGGAAATTAATGTAAAAAATGGGGAATAAAAAAGTCATGTTTACTATTAAGGTGGTTTTCAAAATGTAAAGAAAAAGTGAGATTGAATTGTCAAACTATTTCTCAGAATTGAAAGTATGAGTCAACATTCAAGCAAAATACCTATAATCTAACAAAATGGATGAGAGATACTTTGTTGACAAGTTTTTTCCTTGAAAATGTTACCACCAAGGTATTTATTTGCAGAATGCACACTTAAGCCAATACTGAATGTTGCAGTTTGGAGCTATTTTATGAATTCCAAAAAGAGAAACATTATGTTTTAAACTGATCCATTCCTGAGGAGGTATATTGGTCAGTCAAAGGGGTGCTAATGCAAAGTACCAGAATATTGTTGGCTTTTAAAAAGTGTATATATTTGTGGTAGAAGCTTAAAATTACCAGGCCCTAAAGAGTCCAAGTCAAGGTACCATAAGAGATACTTTCTCACCCAAAGTCTGTTCCACATGTAGATGCAAGATGGTGGATTATGTAGGGGGATAGTTCAGCCTTCCTCCTTCCTCTTGAGGATCCATGGTCCCAGCTTCTTCAGATTTCAACAGTAAGCTGGCTTAGGCTTGTTTTTCTCCCCAGGGTTCATTTCTTTCTGGTTGAGCTGCTCTGTTCTCTCTCTATAAGGTCAGCTGTAGACTATCAGACTCATCTCTCTAAATAGGGAATGTGTCTATGGAGCACTCTCTCTTCCTGTGTATCTGTTTCTGTGTGTCTACTTCCATGTGAGAGTCTGTTTTATCAGCCTGAGGGGTCTGGGACTCAATGCTGAGTAGCACAGTAATGACATGGTTGGACCAGAGCACTATTCTTAACATAATTTAATCAGACTTCTCAGCTGAATCTAATACAATCAAAGAGTATCACATCAGGGGAACAGACCAGTTTACAAACTTAATCTATATTTCTTTTTGGAATTCATAAATAATATCAAACTGCCACACTCCACACTCTGAATTCTACAAAGACATTATAATATTCCAAAAACTTTAAAACAGTAACAATACTAAGTAAAACATCAAATCACAATCAGATGAAAGAAATACAGTTTGTCTTGGGGGAAATTCCTGTCTAACTGTAGACATCTGAAACTTTCAAAATAAATTATCTGCTTCCAGTATACAAAGGGACAGGCAAAGCATAAACACTTTCATTACTCTAAGGAGAAATTCCAAGGAAGCCATTAGTCACGGGTCCCCTATAATTCTATATGCACGGCATAAATAATTCTGTATATGCATGGCATACTTCATTAGTCTTTGATGTCTGAGAGTTATTCTCAAGATGATGGTATTTTCTCCCTGGGGCCTTATGGGGACTTGTCCTTTCCACAGGCTTGCCCAAAGACTGCTTTTTTTGGTTTCATCCTAATCAAGCATCTGGGTGGTCACTAAGCTCCAGACCTCACCCTCCAAGAACTTTAGAGTGATTGGCACATTTTCCCCAACATCTGGGGTAGAGTTTTAACCCATTCATAACAGGGAGGTGAAGGCAACATACTCCCTAATCTTTGGCATACCAGCCCAACCTTCTCAGTGTAAAAAGTTGGTGACCTGGACATCCCTAATCCATGGATGACAGACTACTCCTCTCAGACCTATAGGGTGTTGACCTTACCCTGCCTAACACTTGGAGAATGTGCTCCACCCTCTCTGTACCATGAGGTTGCAAAACTCTCCTTAAACAGCATGTGAGAACATCCACCCTCTTCAACTGATGGAAGAAAACCACCTTTTCTGTTCACAGGCATAGGGTTCCTCATTTTGCCCAAGTGAAGCTGGCTGGATAAGGAATAAATAGATGGATCTGGAACCTGGCAAGAAGCCTACACGGACATTGGTAACCCGAAGATGGCTGCTGGAAGACCCTCACAAGATTCTGCCATGCAAAATGAGATTTCCTCTAAAAGCAAGGAGAAGCCCCAGATACTCATCAGGGGCCTTATAATTGGGCCCTCCTGGGGGAGTGATGGGTGGAGTAATCAATCAAAACAGCAAACAGCTGGGACTCCTCCCATGTCATTAACAAAGGGGTAGCATGTTTAATGATTCAAAAAGTAAGTGCAAAGGCCAAATCTCTCTCTTGCCTTTGTACCCCTGTTCTGGCCTTCTTTGCCCTCAGCTGGATCAATACACAAGTAAAACCTGGGCATTTATAATCTATAATGGGAAATTGTACTCTGTAAATCAGTCCTCTTTATCACTCTTTGGCCCCTCCTTCTATACCTGGGACCCATGATCTGTTATTTCTTCCCATTTCTCTTCCCTTCTTACCTTAATAAATTATTGCCCTAGTGAATGTGGCATGCTCTTGAAATTTATTTCCTGAAGTTTAGCCAATGACCTAGACAAAATCTGGTAACATAAGGAGATATCTTAATTCTAGATCTCAGCTTCCATGTGTTTCCTCTTAAAGCTGTTTTCCCTTCCATCATTCCCCTACATGTCCCTTTTAGTCCAGGCTGACAGTGGTTTTGTTCATACAGCTCTCTTAAAAAGTGTGTTTGAGTCATATGCAGGAAGCAGGGGGCCAAGCCATCAGACAGTAAAACTTTCCAACAGTCTTTCCAGGATAGTTACATTTTCAATCCTGATGTACAAGCTCCAAGTTTAGTTAAGTCCTCAGATAGAGCACTAAAGTCTGGGGGCTTAATTTCCAGGGGATTGGGATTCCTGGAATCAGTTCCTTATTTCATTGTGTCCAACAATTCAGTTCTCAGCTTATCTCTCTCATCTAGCATTTGACTATAAGCTGTCAGGAGAAGCAGCTAAGCCACATTCTATGAGTTTACTTTGGAAAGTTCTTCAGCTAAATGCTGAGGCTCACAATTTTCAAATTATGCCTTCCATATAACATCAGGAGTCAAATTTGCTAAGTTCTCTGCAACTTTAAAACACAGACAATCTTTCCTCCAGTTTTCATCAGTAGGTTGTCTTAGGCTTGTCTTTCTCCCTGGGGCTCATTTCTTTCTGGTTCTGCTGCTCTGTTCTCTCCATAAGGTCAGCTATAGACTATCAGACTCATCTCTCTAAACAGGGTCTGTGTCTATGGAGCACTCTCTCCTCCTGCATATTTTTTTCTGTGTGTCTACTTCCATGTGAGAATCTGTTTTATCAGCCCAAGGTGGCTGGAACTCAATGTTGTGTTACACTCTAAAGACATGGTTTGATCAAAGCCCTAACTTTAGCATAATTTAATCAGATACCTCAGTGGTATCTAATACAATCAAAGAGTTATCATGCCTGAGTAACAGACCAGTTTACGAACTTAACCTATATTTCTTTTTGGAATTCATAAATACTATCAAACTTCCACAGGGAGTGAGAAACATTTGAATGGATTGGGAACCATCATATTTGTTCTGCATTGTGAAGAAAGGATTGCTTAAACATGAAGCCCCCAAGATGCTGTGCACATGGAGCAGCTCAAGAGGAAATAGTTAGTCCAAGGGGAAAGGAGAGACTGAGGCAGAGTTTGGTGTTCATCTTGCTTCACCACATGGCAACATGCAATGATAAACAGTAGCTGACATTTGTGAGAAAGCATCTCTGATGGTGACTCAGTTTGGACTTATCATGACCTTGGAACTGTATGCTTTTACCCAAAAAAAATCCTCTTTATCAAAGCCATCCCATTTCTGGTACTTTGCATGGGCACCTGTTCATCAAACTAAAACAGAAATTGGAATAATGAAAGTGGGATCATGCTACCTGAAAGTGCTGAAATTGTTGGAATGGTTTTACAAATGGGTAAGGAATATTTTTGGATAACTTGTGCAGTGCTTGCTAGAAAATCTAGATTGCTTTGAGACCTTTGGGGTTAATATGGAGACTAAAGTTTTTCCCAGTGAGGCCTTAGAAGGAAATGATGAAAATATTATTGGAAACTGGTGGATAGGTGATCTGTGTCTTAAAGTTGCAGAGAATTAGAAAAATTGATTACTCATGTTAAATGGAAGGAAGAATTTGAAAATGATTATCTTGGACATTTAGGAGGATATTTCCAAAATAAATGTTGCCTGATTCTCTTGAATCTTATAGATAAAGTTGAGAGTGAAGAGATAAGCTGAGAACTAATTTGTGGGGCACAATGTAACCAGAGAGTGATTATAGAAATTGCAAGCTTCTGGAAATAAGTCACAGATGATATTGCCTCATTTTAGGATTTAATTAACCTTGGAACTTGTAAGTCAGGATTGTAAATGTAGTTATCCGGGAAAGCCTTGTGGAAAATCTTACTGTCTAGTAGCTTCAACCCCTGTTTTCTGCATGTTAAATTAACACACTTGTTGAGATCTGTATGACCAAAAATACTGTTTTCCTGGAGTATGAGAGATAGGAAGTGTAGAGTTCAAGGGAAAATGGCTTCAAGAGGAAACTATGGAAACTGAGGTCTGGAATTAAGACATCTTCTCAGTCTAAGAGAGGGACCTCACCCATGTGTACAGTAATGGTGTGTTTTCCATGGCATTTGAAGAGGGTGGATGTTCCAGCCCCTTGCTCGGGGAATTTTTGCACCCCCCAGGCTACAGAGAGGGTTGAGCACATTCCCCGGTGTTTGTGGAGACTTAGGTTGTCTCCCCAGTGTTCTAAAGGGGTTGACCTTGTATACCAGAGATTAGGTAGAATGTTGCTGCAACCTCACTATAGTAAGGGGGTTGAGACTGACCCCCAGAGGTTAGGGAAACTGTGGCCACCATCCCAATGTTTTTGGAGGATGGGGTCTCGAGCTCTGTTGCCAGCCAGATGCTTGATGAGGTTGGTACTGAGATAATGACCATTGAATAAGACTGTGAAGGTGTTGCCCACATGAGGCCCCAAAGAGAAGAAACCATTGTTCTAAGGATGACTATCACATTTGAAATCAAATGGAGTATATCCTGAAGGTCTTCAGAACTCTTTGGGGCTCAGGACTGTTTCCCTCCCAATTTCCCCTTAAGGTAATGCAAATGCTTATCTTATGCCTACACTTCCTTTGAATATTAGAAGCAGATATCTTGTTTGGTAAGTTTCACAATTCTACAGTCAGAGGAAACTTTTGACCAAAGACAAACTGTATTCCTATAATTGATTTTGATGTCATATTTTACTTAGCATTGCTACTGAATTGATTTAAGGAATTTTGGAATATGTAATGCCTTTTGGGGACTCAGAGGGTAGAGGGTAGCAGTTAAAAATTATTTTATGAATCCCTAAAATGAGAACATTATGTTTTAAACTAATTCATTCCTGTGTGTGTGAGACCCGTTTGACTAGATTATGTCAGTGGGGCATGATTCATATTGAGTCTCTACCCTCTTGCTGGGACTGACATAAAAGGAGACACACAGACTCAAACAGACAGAGGATAAAGGGAGTTAGCAAATTTGATTCTGCAATGTATGAGAGAGGATTGCTTAAGCACAATTCCCCAAGAGGTTGGGTCCATAGAGCAGCTCAAGAGTAGATGGTGAGCCCAGAAAGAAAGGAGAGACATAGACAGAGATTAGCATCTATCTTGCTTTACAATGTGGAAACTCACTAGGATAAACAGTAGCTGACTTTGGTGAGAAAGCATCTCTGATTGTAATTCATTTTGGACTTTTTATGGCCCTGAAACTGTAAGCTATTATCTCAAATAAATCCTCTTTATAAAAGCCACCCCATTCCTTGTACTTTGCATTGACAAGTCTTTGGCAAATTAAAAATCTGAGTCATCAGGTTGTTGTAAAGTTTTCCAACAAGGAGTCTGGAGGCAAGCTCCATTTAAATCTCACCAAACAAAATGATCATTGAGGTTTTATGCCATCTGGAGAAGGCAGGCTTCAGTGAGTGACTAAGGATGAGGTGAGATAACATGGGAAAATCCAGTTTGGGAAAGATGGGAATAAGTGGAGCATGGTCAGTTGCAAGTTATGCTTGGTATTAAAATGGAGGCCTAGAATTCTCAGTGACTAATACTGGTCAGAACCACCTTTAGCAGGTACTGCAATGAAGAGAAAAAACAGTAAATTATCTCATGAAGCAGCAAGCCTCTTACGAATAAGCATGAGGAGGTGGGTCTTTGAATAAAATGGAAATAGAAACTTTTAGAAACTTCTACAGACCAGTAAGTGAGGGGCTACTTTGAAAAACATGTTAGTAAGTGGCAGTTTTAAGGGGGCTGGTAAGTGGTGTTTTCCATCTCCCCTTTTTAGTTGGCACAGTTCTCAGTCTTGAAGGATTGGTGATAACTACTCTAGTTTCTTCCAGTTGACTCAGGGCATAGGTTGGGATTTAAGGAGTGGAACTCCTTAGCATGCAGTTGGCGGTAATCTCAGGTTCTCTGCTGAAAAGGTGGCTCTGGTATGTCCAGTTCCCCACTTTGTGTAGTTGCTCAGGCACAGGGTGATATCGTTGTTCTCTGAGAAGAGTGGAAGACTATAAGTGTCCAGTATACCACAGTCTCTGTTATAAAAATTTTACAAGGTTTAGAATTCAAGGTCCAAACATAAGAAGCATTGCTATTACTATTATTGGACTTAAAGTGGTTAAAAGCCAAGACACCTAGGGTTATTAGCTTTTAACTGACTCCCACAAAGTTTGTGTATATTGGATTAATTGTATGTGACCAGGTGTCCCAATTGTACAGCTTTTGTTTATTAAAATCTATTTGGCTGGAGATATTGCCTTAAGTACAGAAGGAAATGTTTGCTACAGCACATACTCTTCTTTCTTTGGATAAAAGATAGTCTAAGGTTATCTGACTGTCCATTTTCCAAAGAGTTGATAGAGACTTGAATGGCCTCAAGTACAGTAGCAGTGAAGTTGACAAGTTCCTCAATCATTAAATTTAAATTACATAAAGCTTCTTCATAGTAAGTAAACTCACCCCAAGAAACTAATAGGCCTATTGTTAATCCTAATCAGCTGTGATTATGTCTAGTGCCTGTTCATGATATGAATGGTTATTAGGTTGTTTTGTTGAAATATACAGCTTCAAATAGCCTAGAGTATATTGGACTTTTATCCAAACATTATTTACTCAGTGGAAAATTGTGACCTAGGTGTCAAAGATACGTTCTTCAAAAGATTTAAAAGGTTAATGGCTCATGGCATTCCACAAATATTCAATGCCATGGTCAGGGAGACAGTTTAACTTTTCTATGATCAGAATGAAGTTATATATAGTTACCTCATGAAAGGGTAATCCCTCTGCCCAGGGCTGCAAATCCTAATATAGAAAATACACTGGGAAAAATTAAGCTTAATGCTCAATTTTGTCAGGGCTTGGGAGATTAAGAGAGTAGTAGTTAAAACCCAGATATCTGTAGTGGCAATGTTTATTCTCTTTTTATCCAAATAGAAAAATATGTACACCAGTGAAGCACAAAATTGAGCTCATTAATGATTCCATGTAACCATATGGATGATTTTTAGTGTCCAGATGTCATTAGGGTTATAGATAGCATGGCTGCTTGAGGACTTGCACACTGTGGCAGCTTGTGACATCTGGTTAAGACCCACATAACTGCACCCTCCAGAAAGAACTCCCAACTCCATTTGAAATCTCTTAGCCATAGAAACTCTATTTTGTTTTAACACTACCCCCTTTTTAACAAGATCCTTCCCTGAAAATATCAGCAATCAAAATTTGCCATTAATCAAATCCCAGGGGCTAGAATGGCTGTGACCAGGCCAGCCCAGGTTGCTGGTTAACACGGGGCTGGATCCAGGGACAGAAGCTGCATTGGCTCCTGGAAATCACATCCCACTACTGCAGGGGTGGCACATTCCTGCATTTGGAGCTGGAGAGACCCTGTGTATGTCTTCTGGTTAGTGAGTTAAATCCATTAATGTTTAATGTTATTACTATAAAGAAACTACCTACTTCATCTAGTTTTATACTATGGCTTTCCTTGTCATACGTTATTATTGTCTGTCTTTTGCCTTTTTAGTTACCCTTCCTTTTAATCTTCATATCTACATTCTTCTCCAAGTTTCCCACCCTTGTCTTTCCCTTTCAGGCTGCAGCACTCCCTGTAGCATCTCTTGTAAATATTTTCCCTTGTTGAAAAACTATCTCAGTTTTTCTTTATCTGTAAAGACTTTAATCACACCCTTATGTTTTTTGCCAAGCAATTTTGTTGATATATATTAATAAAGCATATATACATCCAAGTATACAACTAATGGTATTTGGTATAACCACATTCTAGAGCATCTGTCACTTCAATCATTTCAAAGCATTTTTATATTTCACCAATAATAATAATAAACAAAACAAACAAATGAAAATGACATCACAATCTTTCTATGCTTCCACTGCTATATGTAGCTGCTATTCTGTTCCCTTCTCTCTAGGTTATTTGTATTTATATTTTGTAAAAACTGATTTGTATATGCAATATTACCCGTATTTGTATTTTACATGAGGTTTAACTATGTTATACACTCCCACATTACATTTTTTAGCATTCCTTCTAGTACCATACACGACCTTAGACTTTCCCTTTAACTGCTGCCATACCCATATAATAGTTCTATTAGTTACAAACACAATGATATGCATTCACCATTTCTATTAATTTCCAAAGATTTAGAACCATTTCACAAATTCTGCACAGATTAGTCCTGGTCATAGCCACTCTAGCCCCAAGCTTGGCAGTGCAGGGGGCAACAAAGACACCCATTTTTGAGCATAGCTTGGCCCCTGCCCAGAAAGATGCTTGAAGCCAACTCCTGGCTGCAGTGGAGAGGTTTGAACTTGGTGTCTGTGCAAGTCTGGAGCCTCACAAGGCCCCAGGGACATGGCAGTGAGCTGCTTTTGTATTTACTCAACATAAAAGAAAACAAATGGTCACAAAAAGACTTGTATAAGAATGTTCGTAGTATTCATCAACAGGAAAATGAATAAACAAATAATGGTACATTGAACCAATGATAAACTAGTCAGCAATCAAAAGGGATGAATGATAAACCCAGGAACCTGATAAACACAGCAAACTGGATGAATCTAAAAAGCATTATGCTAACAGAAAGAAGCCAGACACAAAAGTATATATTAGCAAATCTATTTATGAAGTACTAGACAAAGCAAAACTAATCTGACAGAAGTTAGGATGTTTGCCTCTGGGGATGGGGGGATTGAATGAAAGAGGTGTAAAGGGATTTTTTTAGGTCCAGGGAAATGTTCTGTATCTTGTTTTGGGTGATGTATATATAGGTATACACAACTGTCAAATCCCATCAAACTGAATGCTTAAGACCTGTGCATTTTGTTGTACGTAAGTAGCTGCTCAATTAGAAGAACAATTTGGATTCTAGAGTTAGACCAGGGTAGAGGTTGCTAATAGTCCATGGCATGAGCTGGCAATAGAGATACACAAAATAGCATCACTGGATTCCCCTACTTTCATGCTTATAAGAAGCAAGGATCTGGGTGAGAGTGTTTTCAACACCTTAACAGAATTTTGTGTAGTCAAAAAGTATAATGATGTTGGCTGACTCCTCATAGACACTCTGGATACAGTTACAAAAGAAAGAGATGAGCTAAAGTCTTCAAATTTGAAACTTAAATGGTGCATGAGTGATATGAAAGTTTCTATGTACCATGAAAGAAAATCTTGTCTCCTATAACCACAGACTTTAGATATCTGAGAATCAAACACAGACTTTCATTGTATGAGTAGCAGAATTACAGAGGAAACTAAAATCTAAACCTCACAGGGTTCCTGCAATTAAAATGAAGGCATTGATTGGAAAGGAGTGGATCCCCAAAGATTGGGATGGAGACATATGGGATGATAATAATATTGGTGGGGATATTGGAACTCTAAATTCTGCTGAAACTTTACCAGATAAACATATGACGGCATGCCCTGTGGAAACCACACCTTGTCAACCTTGTATCATGCAGCCTCCAGCCTCTCCCATGGAGTCTGGACCTCCTCCCAGCCACAAGGCAGGTACCAACCAAACTCCAGCATGCACTGCCCAACTTCCAGTCTGCCCTGAGGAATCTTTTTCCCAACCCCTGCCTGAAGAGATTAATCCTGTCTCACCAGAAGAAAATGCAAAGGAATGCCCTGAGGTCAGTAGCCTTCAAGACATCTCTAATCATTCTCCTTACCCAACCCCACCACCCATCTTGTCTTTGAGAACTATTACTAGAGTAAAATTACAACAAGCCCCCAAAGGTGAAATACAAAGTGTGACTCATGAATAAGTATGCTATACTCTGAAAGAACTGCATGAGTTTTCCAATTTATATAGACAGAAATCAAGGGAATATATGTGGGAATGGATATTAAGGGTATGGGATAATGGTCGAAGAAATATAAAGTTGGATCAGGCTGAATTTATTGATATGGGCCCGCTAAGTAGAAATTATGGATTCAACGCTATAGCTCAAGGGTTTAGAAAGGGCTCTAAAAGTTTGTTTAGGTGGCTGACTGAAACATGGAGCAAATGATGGCAAATGATGGCCTAGCATGTCTGATGTTGAGATGTCCGAATTACCTTGGTATACAGTAGATGAGGGGATTTAAAGGCTTAGAGAGATTGGAATGCTAGAATGCATTTACCATTTGAGACTTGCCCCCCCCCCACCAGGAATGTCTAGAGGACACAACTTTATCCAGGACTATGAGGAATAAATTTGGAAGGCTTACTCCATCTTCTCTGAAGAGCTCTGTGCTTGCTCTTCTCTGCAGTTGAGATATTACTGTAGGGTGGGCTGTAATGGAATTGGAATCCTTAAACATTATGGGGATGATTGGATCTCAACCCAGTAAAAGTCAAGTATTGGCAGTTAATCACCAAAGACCAAGTGAGCGTGGGTACCACAATGGAAGGCAGATTCAAAGCAATACACAGAATAGTCTGAGCCACATGGAGTTATGGCATTGGCTAATACATCTTGGGGTACCTAGTAGTGAAATACATGGGCAGTCTACTAAATTTCTTCTGGATCTGTATAAGTAGAAGAGTACTAGTTACTGTTAATCATCCTCCCATCTTTCCCCAGGGAGACCTACAGCTTTTTGTCAGAGTAACTGTGTACTGGGAAAAAGCAAATGATTCAGACATTATGGGGATTATTAGACATAGGCTCAGAAGTCACATTAATTCCAGGAGACCCAAAACTTCACTGTGGTCTACCAGTTAGAGTAGGGGCTTATGAAGGGCAGGTGATTGATGGAGTTTTAGCTCAGGTCTGTCTCACAGTGGGTCCAGTAGGTCCCAGAACCATTCTGTGGTTATTTCCCCAGTTCCAGAATGTGTAGTTGGAATAGACATACTCAGTAACTGGCAGAATCCCCACATTGGATCCCTGACTTGTGGAGTGAGGGCTTTTATGGCTGGAAAGGCCAAGTGGAAGCCTCTAGAAGTGCCCATGCCTAACAAAATAGTAAATCAAAGGCATTACCAGATTCCTGGAGGGATTGCAAAGAATGGTGCCACCATCAAGGATTTGAAGCATGCAGGGGTGGTGATCCCACCATATCCCCATTCAACTCTACTATTTGCCCTGTGCAGAAAAGAGATGGATCTTGGAAGATGACAGTAGATTACCATTAACTTAACCAGGTGATGACTCCAATTGCAGCTGCTGTCCTAGATGTGGTATCATTGCTTGAGCAAATCAACACTTCCCCTGGTACTTGGTATGCAGCTGTTGATCTGGTAAATGCTTTTTTCTCAATTGTCATTAGTAAGAACCACCAGAAATAGTTTGCTTTCAGCTGGCAAGGCCAGCAGTATACTTTCACAGTCCTGCCTCAGGGGTATATCAACTCTCCAGCCCTGTGTCATAATATTGTCCACAGGGACCTTGATTATCTCTCCCTCAAATGAGACATCACACTGGTCTATTATATTGATGATATCATGTTGATAGGACCTACTGAGCAAGAAGTAGCAAAAGACTCTAGATTTTTTGGTAAGGCTTTTTCATGAGTGGGGATGGGAGATAAATCCATCAAAAACACAGGGTCCTTCCACCTCAGTGAAATTTCTAGGTGTCCAGTGGTGTGAGGCCTGTTGAGATATCCCTTCTAAAGTAAAGGATAAGCTTTTGCACCTGGCTTCTCTTATGACCAAAAAAGAGGCACAGTGCTTAGTTGGCCTCTTCAGATTTTGGAGGCAACACATTCCTCATTTTGGTGTGCTACTCCAGGCCAATTACTGAGTGACCAGAAAAACTGCTAGTTTTGACTGGGGACCAGAAAAAGAGGAGGCCCTGTGACAGGTCCGGGCTGCTGTGCAAGCTGCACTACCACTTGGACCATATGATCCAGCAGATCCAATGATGCTGGAAGTTTCAGTGGCAAATAGAGATGGTGTCTGGAGCCTTGGGCAGGCCCCTGTAAGGGAAACACGGTGCAGACCCTTAGGATTTTGGAGCAAAGCCTTGCCATCCTCTGCAGATAACTACTCCCTTTTTGAGAAGCAGCTTTTGGCTTGCTACTGGGCCTTAGTAGAGACTGGAAGCTTAACCATGGACCATCAAGTTACAAAAAACTTGAGTTGCCTATGATGAGCTGGGTATTATATGACCCACCAAACCATAAACTTGGGCATGCACAGGAGCACTCCACAATAAAGTGGAAGTGGTATATACGAGATAGGGCTCTAGAAGGTCCTGAAGGCATAAGTAAGTTACATGAGGAAGTAACCTAAATGCCCATGGTCACCACCCCTGCCATGTTACCTTCTCTTTCCAAGCCCACAGCTTTGGCCTCTTGGGGAATCCATTACAATCATTTGACTGAAGATGAGAAAACTCGGGAATGGTTTACAGATTCTTCTGCACGATATGCAGGTACCAACCAAAAGTGGACAGCTGCAGCACTGCAGCCCTTTTCTGGGACATCCTTGAAGGATAACAGTGAGGGCAAACTCTCCCAGTGGGCAAAACTTTGAACAGTGCACCTAGTTGTTCATTTTGCTGGGAAGAAGAAATGGCCAGAGGTGCGTTTGTGCACTGATTCATGGGCTGTTGCCAATGGTTTGGCTGGATCGTCAGGGACATGGAAAGAACATGATTGGAAAATTGGTGACAAGGAGGTCTGAGGAATAGGTATGTGGATAGAGCTTTCTGAGTAGGCTAAAAACATGAACATATTTGTGTCCCACATGAATGGTCACCAAAGGGTGACTTCAGCAGAGGAAGAGTTTAATAATCAACTGGGTAAGGTGACCCGCTCTGTGGCTAATGCACAGCCTCTTTCCCCAGTCATCCTGTCATTGCCCATGGGCTCATGAACAAAGTGGCCATGGAGATATGGATGGAGGTTATGCATGGGCTCAGCCACATGGACTTCTGCTCATCAAGGCTGACTTGGCTATAGCCACTGCTGAATACCCAGTCTGCCAGCAGCAGAGACACACACTCAGCCTCTGATGTGGCACCATTCCTTGAGGTGTCCAGCTTGGTACCTGGTGGCAGGTTGACTACATTGGACCACTTCCACCATGGGAGAGGCAGCAATTTGTTTTAACTGGAATAGACACATACTCTGGATATGGGTTTGCATTTCTGACACACAATGCTTCTTCCAAAACTACCATCCATGGACTTAACGAATGTCTTACCTACCACCATGGCCTTCCACACAGCTTTGCTTCTGATCAAGAAACCCATTTCACAGCAAATGATGTGCAGGAATGGGCACATGCCCATGGAATTCACTGGTCTTACCATGTTCCCCATCACCCTGAAGCAGCTGGATTAATAGAACAGTGGAATGGCCTTTTGAAGACTCAATTATGGTGCCAACTCTGTGGCAATACCTTGCAGGGCTTGGGCAATGTTCTCGAGGAGACTGTGTATGCTCTAAATCAGCATCCACTATGGTGCTGTTTCTCCAATAACCAGGATTCATGGGTCCAGGAATCAAGGGGTGGAAATGGGAGTAGCATCACTCACTATTACCCCTAGTGGCCCAGTAGGAAAATTTTTGCTTCCTGTCTCTGCAACCTTAAGCTCTGCTGGTCTACAGGTTTTAGTCCCAAAAGGAGATGTGCTGCCACAAAGGAACACAACAATGATTCTTTTGAACTGGAAGTTAAGCCTGCCACCTGGCCACTTTGGGCTCCTCTTACTTGTGAATCAACAGACAAAGAAGGGAATTACTGTACTGGCTGGGGTGATTGATCCTGACTATCAAGGGGAAATAAGACTACATTTACATAATGGGGGTAAAGAAGATTTTGCTTGTAATGCAGGAGTTCCTCTAGGGCATCTTTTAGTACTGCCATGCCCTGTGATTAAATTCAATGGAAAATTGCAACAAACGAATTCAAGCAGGACTGACAATGGCCCAAAATCTTTGGGAATGAATGTTAGGGTCACCCCACCAGGCAAAGAATCAGGGCCAGATGAAGTGCTTGCTGAAGGTAATGGGAACACGGAATGGGTAGTGGAAGAAGGTAGTGATGAATATGAACTTCGACCATTTGACCAGTTACAGAAACGATGACTGTAATAGTCATGAACGCTTCTTCCTTGTTTCATTATGACTATGATTGTATATGTCCACAAAATGAATTTCTTTGTTTTCTTCCCCAACCTTTTCCCCTATCATATGAAAAGTTGTATTAATTTCACATCATAATATTTAAGGATGTCAAGTTTAAGAGTGAATATTTCCCAAGGCCTTGCATGCTATTCTGTGGGGTATTAATGTGTTTCTGTTTGTATGCAGAGGGGTTGAACATAGTTAGGCGGAAATATATATGTATGCTTGTCTGTTTTTGTTTTTACTTAGAGACTAAGTATGGTTTAGGGTAATGTGTATGGTTGTTGAGTTGACAAGAGGTGGACTGTGATGCTTAGGGTAATGTGTCAATTCGGCCAGGTAATTGTGTCCAGGTGTTAGGTCCAGCAAGCAATGGGTAATTGTAATACAAAAGCATTTATGGACTTCGATCTCCAGTGAGATTACTGCATGGATGGCTGATTACATCGGCATCAATCAGGGAGATTGCATCAGCAATGAGTGATGCTTTTATCCAATCAATTGAATTCCTTAAAAGTGGAAGTGATTTCAACATTCAGAGAGAATTTCCCAGCTCATCTTTGGTCAGCCAACTTCTCCCAGAAACTCATCAAGGGCCTTTCTTTGGACTTTCATTGCAGCCCCTGATTATGCAGCCTGATGTGGAACCTGAATTTGTGCATCCCTATGGTCACGTGAAAGACTCTTAGAAAATCTCATATTATTGACAGATATCTCCTGTTGATTCTGTTTCCTGAGAGAACCCTGACTAATACACACCCCGTTCATAGGACGGTAGCAAGGATAAATTAGATAATTCAAGACATTTAGCTTTGTAAGCAGTCAATAAATGCCAGCTATTATTTCCATGCAGTGTGATAAAAACAGTTTTATATGGGTTTTGTTGTTGAAGATAAAAGTACTTACAACAACTTTTAGTGATGGCCATCTCATTTACTTGAGGTTATCAAAGACTTATAATATATTAACTGGCATCCTTAGTATTAGTTGTACCTTCCTTGTAACAGAGCCTTTTTTGAGTTCTCAGTGTATTTAAATTTAAAGTTCTTACTCATTTGATCAAAATAGTACTGGAGCTTTCCTTTGGCAGCAGAAGTAAACCCCACCCCCAAGAAAAGAAATACCCACTAAGCAAACCTGTTTTTTTCTTTGAGGACTGATTTAATGATAGAATTCAAAGCTAAACTCCCAGAGAAGACTCACAGAGTCTCCTGGAAATCCAGATGAAAGGTTTCCATATTATAGTCTCTTTCCAAAGATGTAGGTGCAAAAAAAAAATCTCTTGATGTTGGCATCAAGTTAATACAATGTGTCTTTTGAAAGGACAAATTATATAATGAATTTTCAATAAATACTTTGGACAGAGTGGTAAATATGATCAAGAAAGTCATTTAGTAGCTCCAATTATTTCATTTAATTTCAACAAAATATTTGGAAAATATGTTATATATTTGTCAACTCCAAAGTTATTTTGTTGTTAGGCTGGCTTAATTCATTCAGTAAACATTTATAAAACACTTATTGAGAATTTATTAGAATCTTGAAATTCAATGAGAAATAAGACATTGTACACTCAAGGGCACATAGACAGTCAGACAGTGAGTATGAATTTTTATACTTTAGTTTTGGAATTAATTTTTTCAGAGAAGGGGGCTCTGGCTTAGACTAATTGTTTAATTTTGGTTTATTTTTAAGCCTCCTCCTAAAGGTGGAGGTTTAAAAGCTTGAATCTTTTCCATTGTTGCTATTTTCTTAAATGTCAGAGTTTCTTGTTGAAGTGTCTCTTGTTATTCCTTACTTAAAATAACAAAAGCAAAATGGTCCCATATAAAGTCAGTTCAGTGTAGTGGAAAGGTCATAGAATGTGGAGAGAGATAGACCTCAGTTTGAATCTGAGCTCTGCTACACACACACTCAGTAACTTAGGGCAAGTTCTTATGTCCTTCTAGCCTAAGTTTCCTCATCTATAAAAATGGTTTTAATAGTACTTCTTTCATAAAATTGTTATGAGGATTAAATGACAAAATGCATGTAAAAGTTTATCTGGAATGACAATAAATTTCTGTTTATCAAGTAAAAAAAAAAAAAACATATACTGGAAAAATGGGTAAAAAAGAATGAGCCATCCTTATGACATCTAAAAGAGACTCCCCATAGAATCAAGAACACAGGCTGAAATTGAATGGTTGGAAAAAGATATTTCATTCAAAGTGTAAGTAAAAAAAGATGTGGCGTATGCTATACCATTATTGGACAAAATAGATTTTAAAAGCAAAACTGTTATAAGAGATGAAGAAGGTTATTATATATTTTTAAAAATGGAGCAATTCAACAAGAAGTACTAAAAATAATAAAATATTTATGAAACTAACTTTGGTGCCCCTGGTGAAACTAAAGGGAAAAAGAGGTGTCTGTACAATAATAGTTGGAAATTTCAATACACCACGCTCAGACCTAGATAGAAGACCAAGATAAATTAGGAACAGAGAGCATGAATACTATGATAAATTAGCTACATCTAACAGATATTATAGAACATTGCATTCCAGAACAGGAGGATATATATTCTTCTCAAGTGCTCATGGATCTTTTCCAATATAGACCATATTTGGGGTTAGAGGACAGGTCTCAATAAATTTTCAAATATTGTAATTATACAAATCACTTTCCCTGATCATAATGTAATGAAGCTGGAAAACAATAACTGGCAGAAAATGGGAAGATTTATAAATATGTGCAGATTAAACAACATATTCTTAAATAACCAGTGGGTTAAAGAAGAAATTAAAATAAAAATCAGTAAATATCCTGAGACAAATGAAAATGAGACCAAAATATATCAAAACCTATGTTATACAGTGTAGGCAGTCCTGAGAGCTCTAAATACTTGCATTAAAAAGAAGAACATGCTAAAATCAAAGACTTAATTGCACCCCTGAGGAATTACAGAAAGAAGAGCAAACATCTGAAATCAAGCAAAAGGAAAGAAAAAACAAAGATAAGAGAAGAAATACATGAAATTGAGAACAAGAACAAAGCAATAGAGAGTACAGACAATTAAAGATTAACTGCATACCTGGAGAAACTAGCAACAAAACAGAAAACTAATACCAAACAAAGCCAAAGGAAAGAAAAAATAACGAGTACAAATAAATGAAATGGAGAACAAAAAACAAGCAATAGAGAGAACCAACAAAACCCAAATTTTGTTCTTTGAGAAGATCAAAATTGACAAAACTTTAGTGTGACTGACAAAGAAAAAAAGAGATGGTACAAATAAATAAAATCAGAAATGAGATGCGGGGCATTACCACTGACCCGGCAGAAATAAGATAGGTCATAAGAGGATACTGTGAGCAACTGTATGCCAAAAAACTAGAAAACATAGATGAAATGGAAAATTCTTAGAAACACATGATCAACACATACTGACCCTAGAAGAAACAGAGGACCTCAATAAACCATCCACAAAGAGATTGAAACAAAGATCCAAATCCTCCAAAAAACTGAAAATCCTGAGACCAGAAGGCTTCAATGGGGAACACAAAAACTCGTGCAGTGAAAATCTACTACCAATGCTCAAGCTCTTCCAAAAAGTGAAAGTAGAGTGTAAAAATCAAGCTCATTCTATGAAGCCAACATCACCCAAATACCAAAGCCAGATAAAGATACTATGAACAAAGAAAATAACAGACCATTTTCTTTAATGAATATTGATGCAAAAATCCTCAAGAAAATACTTTTAACTGAATCCAAAAACACTATAAAGAATTGTAAGCTATGATCAAATGATTTTATCCCAAGAATGCAAGGCTCTTTCAACACAAGAAAATCAAACAGTGTAACGCACCACATTAATAAATTGAAGGAAAAAACCACATGATTGATGTGATTAATGAGACAATGTATTTGACAAAGTACAGCATCATTTTTTGTTAAAACATTCCAAAAGAATGGAATAGAAGGAAACTTTCTCAATGTGGTAAAGTACATATAAGGAAAACCAGCAGCTAACATTGTACTCAAAAGTGAAACACTGAAAGTTTACCCACTCTTGTTGAGTTCTGGAACAAAAAATGGATGCCTACTGTCTCACCACCATTACTCAATATTGTGCTAGAACTTCTAGCTAGAGCAATTGGGGGTGGGGTGGGGAGGATAAAAGACACCAAAATAGGAAAGTAAAAAGTAAAATTTTCACTATTTGCTCACTATATGGTCTTATACCTAGAAAATTCTGAAAATTGCAGAACAAAGCTACTAGAAGTAACACATGAGTTCTCCATAGTGTTGGGATACAAAATTAATATGCAAAAGTCAGTAGGTTTCTATATACTAACAATGAGCAACACGAAGAGGAAACCATAAAAACTTCATTTTAAATAGTGATTAAAAGAATCAAGAGTTTAGGAGTAAGCTTAGCCAATGGAGTATATGACCTGTAGTCAGAAAACTACAGAACATTGCTAAAAGAAACCAAGGAAGACCTAAATAAATGGAAGCATATTCCATGTTCTTGATAGAAAGACTAAACATTATTCAGATGTCATTCCTACCCAAATTGATTTAGTTTCAACACAATTGCAACAAAAAAAATTATTCAGCCTTTTTATGCAGAAATGGAAAAGCAAATTATCAAATATATTTGGAAGTGTAAGGGGCCCTCAAGAGCCAAAAAGTTCTGAAGAAGGAAGATCAAAGTTGGAGATCTCTCACCTCCTGCCTTTAACACATGTTACTTAGCTGAAGTGGTGAAAACAGCATGGTATTGGCTTATAGAAATATTGACTTTCTTGAAAGTTCAGAAATAGACCCTCACATATATACTCAAGTGATTTTGGGCAAGGCTGTCAAACCCACTCAGTTGGGAAAACAATTTATTCAACAAATGATGCTGGAAGAACTGGATATCCATATCCAAAAGAAAGAAAGATGACCTGTATCTCAATCTTTACCCCAAAATTAAGTCAGAATGGATCAAGAACCTTAATATATAAGCTCCAGCCATAAAGCTCCTAGAAGAAAATGTAGGAAAATATCTTCATGATCTTGTGTTAGGTGGTAGTTTCTGAAACTTTAAACCCAAAGCATGAGCAATGAAAGAAATAATAGACAAATGGGACTTTCTTAAAATTAAACACGTTTGTTCTTCAAAAGACTTTATCAAGAAAGTAAAACGCAGCCTATTTAATGAGAATAAATAATTGGAAATTACCTGTTTGATAAGGCTTTGATATCCATGTTATATAATGTTATCATAAAACTTAAGGATAAAAACACCAACTACCCAATTAAAAAATGGGCAAAATACTTGAATAGACACTTTTCCACAGACGAAATTCAAATGGCCAAAAAGCACATGAAAGGTGAACTATCCCCCATATTCCAAGAAATACAACCGTATTTCTATTTTCTAGTTCCTTCATAATTTAATTATTTACATTTCAATATTTATTGCATTTAGGATTTATTTATTGGTGTTTCATGCGATGTATAGAATCTGATTTTCTTTAACTCCCAGTTGTTTAACCAAATGTCCCAGGTGTGCCTTTTGATAACAAATTGTTGTCCCCCTTCTTTGTAAACCTCCTTAATCTTATACTAAACCCACATTTGTGTTTGATAAGTTTCCACGAGCCTATTTAGGGTTCTCTCAGGGGAGGAGGTGGCCCAGAAGAGGCCTTCATTTGGGGCCCTTATTTCTTAAAACAAAAATTCTTTTTAGACTTAATTTAATTGCTAAAATCTGCCTCAAAACCTGCAGAGAGAAGGCTGCAGGATAATAGATTGATGAACTCAGGCTGAGAGGCTCCACAAGGGCCCAAGAAGGAATGCTGTTCTCCCTTAGCTTTGTTTGACTGCATGCTTTTGTGTTTGTTTGGTTTTTCTTTGTTTGTTTTTTGCTGTTCTTTCCTTTTTCTCCCCCTGCCTTTTTTAAACAAACTGCTAGCTTGTTTATTGTTTGCTGTGCTGCTTCTTCCTTGATTTTCCATTCTCTGTGCATAATGATTTTGTCTACCAACACTAATTCTTTTCCTTCCTTCATCTTTCCACCTTCTGCTTTCTGTAGTGGTTCTTATATTCCACCTTTCTTCATTAGTTCTTAACTTCACAGGTGTCAATTTGTATTTTGTCTATTCTTATTTCTTTTTTTTAATTAAGTTTTTCCTTTCAGCCCTTTCTTTACTCTTTCCCTCTCTCCTCATCATTTTTGCTTTTTAAATCATTCTATATATTTTTCTTTATTTGGTTTTCCAGTCCATTGTAAGTGCTCCACGTTTTCCCCCTATTACACTACACTGCTTATGTGAGTAAATATTCATTTTACTAAGTCTGATATGGCCCCTCTTCTAACTTTTATCAATATTACTATATCCTTTTTTCCTTTCTTACCTCTTTTGATTCTTCTAGCCTTAATCTTTTTCCTTCAAGGGAACATAGAAAAAAGCAAGAAATACAAGAAGAAGAAGAAAGTGTCAAAGAGAAAACTTAACACACACACACAGAACCATCAGCTAAATAAAACTCTAGAACAGAGAGAGAAGCTAATCAACTCAATAAACCCATCAAGACAAAATGATGAACAGAGGGCAACAAAAAATTACAAACCATACTGAGAAACAGGAAGACATGGACAGTCCAATGAACAAACTAAAAACCAGGAAGAGATGCAGAACATTGAACAACTAATCAAAGCTGTCCAAACAAATATAATGAACCAACTTAATGAAGTGAAGGAAGAGATTAAAGATATTAAGAAGGATCATACTCCAAGATAGACCACATACTAAGGAACAGAACAACTCTCAATGAATTCATAAAGATTGAGATTATACAAAGTAATTTCTCTGGCCAAAATGGAATGAAATTGGAAATCACCAAGGACCAGATAACCAGATTAGGCACAAAGATAGGGAAGCTAAACAACACACACTTACACAAATAGTGGGTCAAGGAGGAAATCTCTAAAGAAATCAGTAACTACCTTGAATCGAGTGACAATGACAACATAACATATCAAAACCTATGAGATGCAGTCAAAGCTGTACTGAGAGAGAAATTCATAGCCAGAAATGTATATATTAAAAAAGAAGAAAGAGCTAAAATTGAAGAGCTAACTGCACACCTGGAAGAATTGGAAAAACAACAGCAAACTAACCCCAAAGGATGTAGAAAGAAAGAAATAACAAATATTAGAGCAGAACTAAATGAAATAGAAAATAAGAAAGTACTAGAAAAAATAAAAAGAACAAAATCTGGTTCTTTGAGAAGATCAATAAAATTGACAAACCCTTAGCCAGACTAACAAAGAAGAAGAGAGAGCAGATGCATATACACGAAATAAGGAATGAAAAAAGAGATGTCACTACTGACCCCACCAAAATAAAGAGTATCATAAGAGAATACTTTGAAAAAGTATATGCCAGAAAGAATGATAATTTGGAGGTCATGGACAAATTCCTAGAAACTCACAAGCAGCCTACATTGATGAAAGAATAAAGTGATGAAATCAACAGTCCAATTACAAGTAAAGAGATAGATTCCATAACCCAAAATCTCCCAACCAGGAAGACCCCAGAACCAGAAGGCTTCACAGGTGAATTCTACCAAACATTCTGGAAAAAGCTAACACCAATTCTGCTTAAGCCCTTCCAAAAAATAGAGGTAGACAGAACATTGCCTAACTCATTCTATGATGCCAACATTACCCTAATACCAAAGATACCACAAGAAAGGAAAATTACAGACCAATTTTTCTAATGAAACTTGAAGCTAAAATCCTCAACAAAATACTTGCTAATTGCATTCAAAAACATATCAAAAGGATTATACACTATGACCAAGTGGGTTTCATCATAAGAAAATCAATCAATGTAATACACCACATAAACATATTAAAAGAAAAAAATCACATGATCATCTCTATATATGCAGAAAAAGGATTCAACAAAATACAGCACCCTTTCCTGATAAAAACACTGCAAAATATAGGAATAGAAGGAAACTTTCTGAACATGATAAAAGGTATATATGTAAAACCTAAAGCTAACATCATCTTCAATGGTGAAATCCTAAAAACCTTCCCTCTGAGATCAGGAAAAAGACAAGAATGACCACTAGCACCACTCCTATTTAACATTTTCTTAGAAGTACATGCTCAAGCACTGAGGGAAGAAAAAGATATAAAAGGCATCCAAATTGGAAAAGAAGAAGTAAAAATTTCATTATTTGCATATGACATGATCTTATACATACAAAGCCCTGAGAAATCTACAAAAAAAGCTTCTAAAACTTATAAAGGAGTTCAGTAATGTTGTAGACCATAAGGTCAATGGTAAAAAATCAGTAACATTTCTGTACCCCAATAATGAGCAATCTGTGGAGGAAATAAAGAAAAAATACCATTGACAATAGTAACTAAAATAATCAAATACCTAGGAATAAATTTAATTAAAGATGTAATGGACTTATATACAGAAAACCACACAACACTGGTAAAGGAAATCAAAGAAGACTTAAATGAATGGAAGAATATTCCCTGTTCCTTGATAGGAAGATGAAACGTCACAAGATGTCTATCCTACCCAAACTAATTTACAGATTTAATGCAATCCCAATAAAAATCAACACTGTATTTTTTTAAGTAACTGGAAAAGCTAACTACAAAATTTATTTGGAAGGGCAAGTGGCCTCAAATTGCCAAAGACATATTGAAAAAGAAAAATGAAGTTGGAGATATAACACTACCTGACTTTAAAACATACTACAAAGCTAGTGGTGAAAAGCCTTGGTATTGGCACAGGATAAACACATTGACTATGGAATGGAATTGAGAGTTCTGATATAAATCCTCAATATACAGTCATCTGATATTTGACAAGGCCACCAAGCCCACTCATTTGGGAGAGAATGTCCTCTTCAACAAATGGTGCTTGGAGAACTGGATATCCATATCCAAAAGAATGAGAGAGGAACACCATCTCACACCTTATACAAAAATCAACTCAAGATGGATCAAAGACCTAAATAAAAGTGCTAAGACCATAAAGACTTTGGAAGATAATGTAGGGAAGCATCTACAGGACCTTATAATAGGAAATGGTTTCATGAACTTCACACCCAAAGCATGAGCTGCAAAAGAAAAAAATAGACAATTGGGATCTCCTCAAAATTATAAACTTTTGCACCTCAAAGGACATTATCAAGAAAATAAAAAGGCAACCTACCCAGTGGGAGAAAATATTTGGCAACCATATATCTGAGAAGATCCTAATATCTTGCATATATAAAGAAATCCTACAAATCGAAAATAAAAAGACTAACAACCCATTAAAAAACTGGCATGAAAAGACACTTCTCCAAGGAAGAAATACAAATGGCTAAAAAGGACATGAAAAAATGCTCAACAGCTCTAGTTATTATAGAAATGCAAATCTAAAATGCATTGAGATACCATCTTACACCCATTAGAATAGTGCCTATTAAAAAACAGCATACTATAAGTGTGGGAGAGGATGTGGAGGAATGGGGAGCTTCATCCACTGCTGGTGGGATTGTGGAATGTTCCAGCCACTATGGAGTACAGTTTGGCAGTTCTGCAAAAACTAACTATAGATCTTCCATATGATCCAGCGATCCCACTGCTGTATATATGCCCAGAAGAAGTGAAAGCAAAGACACCAACACATATATGCACACCAACATTCATAGCAGCATCGTTCACTATAGCCAAAAGTTGGAATCAACCCCGGTGGCCATCAACAGATGAATGGATAAATAAAATGTCATACATACATACAATGGAATATTACTCAGCTGTAAGAAGGAATAAAGTGCTAACACATGGGATAACATGGATGAATCTGGAAGACTTTATTTTGAGTGAAGCAAGCCAGGCTTGAAAGATGAACAGTACATGATATGAATTAAGGAAATTGAGCAGTCTCTGAGAACTATTGGGTGAAAGATAGGTGTACAAGAAAGAGAAAGAGAAGAGAAACTTGTGAGCATCATCCATATGGACATAACCTATGATAAAGTGATAGAGTGTAGTTGTGTATTGAAGGGATAGGACAGGAGGGTAGTGATATATTGGTTTGGATGGTGCAGGGTTGACAGGTGGGTAGATTGGGAAGGGTGGGTGAGAACACCCAGGATACTGAGGGAGAGATGGGAGATGGACCAGATGAACACTTGGGATTTCTGGGTATGAGGTTGAAAGTATAGAGGTGGGAATGCTCTTATGGCAATATGACAAGTAAATGTCACTGCTTTAGGGTATTGGCTGCCGGGGCATTCGGGACAGGATGCATCTGGGGCAGGCTTCCAGGGAGTGTGTGAGTGTGCATCCTGTCATAATGTGTTGTATCAATGGTTGGAGACCCACACACTGAGAGGGAAGGGGATGGACTCCCGTCTTTGGGAGGACTGATTTGCTCAGAAATAGACAAGTGGGCATCTCTTAAGAGCAAGGGTGGTTTCTAATAGTGGAGGACAAACCAGTGTGTCATGACCTCTTGTTGCATGTAACTATGAATCTTGTCATCCAATAAGTCAAGCCAGTGGGTCATCATGGGCCCCAGGGGGTGGGGAGGGAGAAACAGATTAGATCAAACAGGGGGTATTTAGTAGTCAGTGGAAATGTTTTTCATTACCTTACAGTGATGGACATAGGACATGGTAAATATCATCAACATTTATAAAAGTGTATGATCTAAAATGTAAACCATACTGTAAACCATTGATGATGTTTAGTAGTTATGTTTCACTTTCTGTATATCAGTTATAACAATGCTACCATCCACATACAAAAAAAAATTAATATGGGGTGAGGAAAGGGGGAGGAAGTTGGGTATATGACAATGTCTTGTATTCTGTGTGTGACTTTGCTGTGACCTATAACTTCTTTGAAAATTAAATGAAAAATAGTGAGACATTGGGGAGTGAGAAGGAGAAGGTGCTGCAATACAGCCCAGACACCAGATATTAGAAGGATAAAAGGCAAAATGTGAAAAAAAATTAAAAATTTTTTTTCTCGTTTTTGGAATAATGCAATCCTTTAATTTTATTTTAATTTTAGTTGTTTTAAGTTTTCATGTTTTTTATCTCCTACATTTAAACATCATTATTATTTCATTTTCCTATTAATTGTATTTGGCTATTTTATTGGCTTCATCTTTAAAGAAGCTTTGGATCGCCTCTGGATTGGGGGAAGAACTATGGACTAGAGTGGACTTGATGGTATTCTCTTGCTCACATATGGTGATTCTTGCAATGCAAGAAATTATAACAATGAGGTGGAAAAAAAAAAATAATTAAAATTCTTGACTTCAAAAAAATAAATAAATAAATAAAAATAAAACTGTATAGACTCTGGAAAGGCCATAATGCCATTACAACATCAATTTTGCTTTGTAACTACAAAGCTGTGTATCTCCTTTGGACAATTTCTAATTTAATACAGACACTTTAATTTTGTCACATTATTTTTGTAATTAATTTTTATTGAGTTCAATTTCATGTTACTTAAGGTTGTTTAATTAAAATATTTGTTTGACTCATTAAAAAAAAAAAGCTTTGGATCACAGAAGGGTTACAACTGGGGTGGGAGAGGATCATTGTTGGGGGTGGTGTCAGGTTTGGGGGGTGCATGGGAGGAAGTTCACCTGAACATACATAAAAGGTATATAAAATTGTTCAAATACTCATGGGCATGGTCACAGTGGGTGGCAAACCACTCAATAAATGAGAGAATACTGAATTACCATCATGGAGAGCTCTACCATATTCTCCAAGGGTGTAGCAACAGTCCCCCAAGTGCAGGGGCAGTGTCTGGCAAAGGAAGATGATCTACTGATGGACTCTTGTTATTGATGACTAGTCTTATGAGTCTTTGCTCTTGTAATTGAAACTTAGCCTATTGTTATGGGGTACCTAAGGGTTTCCTCCTGAGAGCCTCCTTGTTGCTCAAATGCGGCCTCTCTCTAAGCTAAACTCATCATATGAATGCATTACCTTCCTCCCAGTGTGGGACATGTCTCCTGGGAATGAGCGTCCCTGACAAGGAGGGATTATTAACAAATGCTAATGGGCAATACGACTGGAAAAAGACCTCGAATAAAAGAGGGGAAAGGTAAAGACAAATGAGTTCATATGGCTAAGAGACTTCAAAGTGAGTTGGGAGGTCATCCCATAGGCAACACTTATGCACATCTCAATAGGACCTCATAGGTTTCCAATGCAGATATCACCCCACACAGAGGGGCTCCTGAGGGCTCTGGGGACACCCAGGTCCTATATCAGGGCAGATAGCCCCAGAGATTGATGCCTTATCAGTGGGCTCTACTTTGGAATCTGTGCTCCTGAGAGTGACAGAGTTGGACTCAAATGAGTCCTCCCTGCACATGGTCCATAAGTCCCTTCTATTCAAACCTATATGTGATGCTGGAGTTTGTAAGTGTACTTCCAGAGACTGGAGCCCTTGGCCTGCCCATGTGCCAGCTGTGCCTGGAATCTCAGTGGAGCTGCAACTCCTACTCTACAGCTCAATGGACTCACCCAAGTCACCTGGTGAAGAGACGATGATGGACAACAGCCATTCTAAGGAATGGAGAGAGCCTGCAGCTGCAGGCATGATAATCCCATCCACTGTATCCATGGGTTATAAGCCCACTCTCACTTGGAGGTGGAGGGAACATCACCATCCCAGACTCCCCAGGATTGGGGGAAAAGCTATATACTAGAGTGGACTTAATGATATTCTGTTGTAGACATATTGTGATTCAAGCAATGGAAGAAATTATAACAGTGAGGTGGAGCCAGTGGCCACTAGATGCTTTTGGGGCAGGGAAGGAAAAAGCAATTGTAGCACAGGGACTTTTTCAGGACTTGGGAATTATCCTGAGTGACATTACAATGACAGATATAAGCCATTTTACATCAGCATACACCATGAAGAACTGTGTGGGAGAGAGTGTGGTCTACAATGTGAACTGTGGTCTATGCTTAGTGGCAAAGCCCCAGGATGTGTGTATCCATTGCACACTAATGAAAGATGTTTATGTGGGATGTTATGGGAGGTGTGGGAGGTGGGGAACATGGGAATCCCTGTAGTTTCAGTGTAACATTTATGTTATCTAAGCATCTTTTAAAATATATATATAAAAAATAATATCTATATAAGTAAATGCACATATATGCATATATATTTATATATCATTTTACAAATATTGGTGAGAATTGTGAAAATTTTTATTTTTACCCACAATGAAAAAAAAATGATGCTTGAAGAACTGGATATCCATTTCCAAAAGAATGAAAGAGGAATACCATCACACATCTTATGCAAATATCAACTCAAGATAGATCAAAGACCTAAATATAAAAGCCAATACCATAGAGACCTTGAAGATAATGTAGGGAAGCTTCTACTGGACTTTGTAATAGGAAATGGCTTGATGAACTTCACACAAAAATCACAAGCATTGAAAGAATAAAATAGATAAATGAGACCTCCTTAAAATTGAAACCTTTTCCACTTTGAAGGAGTTTGTCCAGAGTGTGAAAAAACAGGCTACTCAAATGGGAGAAAATATTTGGTAACCATATATCTGATAGGAGCCTAATATCCACCATATGTAAATAAATCCTATATATCCAAAATAAAAAGACAAACAACTCATTTAAAAAATGGGCAAGTCATTTGAATAGGCACTTCTCCAAAGAAGAAATACAAATGGCTAAAAAGCATGTGTAAAGATGGCAACATCACTAGCTATTATAGAAATGCAAATCAAAACTACAATAAGATATCACCTTCACCCTTTAGACTGGTGGCCATTAAAAAAAAAAAAACAAAGAACAACAAGTGTTGGAGAGGATGTATAGGAATGGGAACCCTCATCCACTGCTGGTGGGAATGTAGATTATTCCAGGCATTGTGTAGGACAGTTTAGCAGTTTCTCAAAAAACTAACTATAGAATTGCCATATAATCCAGCAATTCCACTGCTGGGTATATACCCAGAAGAATTTAAAGCCAGGACATGAACATATATATTCAAACTGATGTTCATAGTGGCATTATTCGGTATTGCTAAAAGTTGGAATCATCGCAAGTGCCCATCAACAGATGAACTGATAAATAAAATACTGTATATACATACAATGGAATATTACTCAGATGTAAGAAGGAATACAGTACTTACACATGGGACAACATGGATGAATCTTGAAGATTTTATGTTGATTGAAACAAGTCAGACATTGAAGGACAAACATTATATAACTTCTTTGATATGAATTAAGCAAATTGAGCTGACTCAGAAAGCTAGAGTCTAGAACATAGGTTTACAGGAAATAGTAAAGGAGAAGAAGGTTGTGAGCCAACATCCATATGAGCATAATATGTGATAAAGTGGAAGTGAGTAGTAGTTCAGGGAAGGTATATAACAGGGGTGTAGTGATACTACTGGGTTGGGGGGTGCAAGCTTGTCATGGGTGTATGGTGGGGAGGATGTATTGGCCCATCCTTGGAACGGGTGGTAGGGTTGGGGGAGGTAGCAAGTGGACACTGGGGATTGGCAGGTATGTGGTTGAAGCTACAATGTTGAGAAAGCAATTTTGGCAATATTATAAGAAAGGTTTACTGGTTTAGGCTGTTGGATGGGGGGCATTAGGGACAAGGTGCACCTGGGGCAGTCTTATAGAGAATGTGTGAGTGATCATTTTGTCATAATGTGTGGTATCAATGGGTAGATAGCCACATAATGAGCTGGAAGGCATTGGACTCCCATCCTGAGGAGGCCTGATATGTTCTCAAAGAGAGGGGTGGGTGTCTCTCAAGAGCATGGGTGTTTCCTAATAAGGGAGGACAGACCAGTATGTCAAGCCCTCAGTGTTGCTGCAAGTAACTATGAATTTTTTTCTTCAAGTAGTGAAGCCTGGTGTTTGCTGTGGGCCCCAAAGGGAGGTGGAGTGAGGAATAGAATAGATGGAACAGGAGGTATTTAGGGGGCAATGGAAGTGTTCTTCATGATTTTGCAAAGATGGATACAGGCCATGTTAAATTTCAGCAAAAATTTATATAAGTGTATGGTCTAAAATGTAAACTATAATGTAAACCATTGACCGTGGTTAGTAGATATGTTTCAAAATTTCTACATCATTTGTAACAAATGTACAATCCACATATAAAAAAGTTATTAATATCAGAAGGGGGTAAAGGGGGAGGATGTTGGGTATAAATCAGTCCCCTATATTCTGTATATAACTATACTGTGACCTAAAACTTCTTTGAAGATAAAATGAAAAAATATAAGACACTGGAGAAGAAATGGAAGAAATTGCCACTGTATATACAGGACAACAGATATTACAGTGATGAAAGGCAAAACGTCAAAAAAATTTAATATTTTTCATTCTTTTTTTAATATCACAATTTTTATTTTTTATTTTAATTTAGTTTTAGTTTTTCTAAATTCTTATGTATTATATTTTTTATGTTTAAACCTATCATTATTATTGCATTTTCCTATTAATTGTATTTGGCTATTTTATTGCCTTCATTTTTCAAGAAGTTTTGGATCACAGAAGGGTTACAACCGCAGCAGGGGAAGATCATTTGTGTAGGGTTTCAGTGATGGGGGACACATGGGAAGAAGTTCAGCTGGACATACATATACGGTATATAAATATATTCAAATGTTCATGGGGCAAATTTACTACAGTGGGTAGAGATTCACACAATAATTGAAAGAATATTGAACTCCCATCATGGGGAGTTCTGCCTCATACTCTAATGGAGCAGAAACAATCCCCCAAGTACAAGGACAATGACTAGTGAGAAAGACAGTCCATTGATGGGTCTTTGATATTGATGATTATGCTTATGAGCCTTTTGCTCTTGAATTTGCAACTTAGCCTAATGTTATAGGGTGCCTAAGAGTTACTTCCTGAGAGCGTCCGTGTTGCTCAAATATGGCCCAACTCTAAGGCAAACTCAGCATATAAATGCTTTATCTTCTCACCAACATGGAACATGACTCCTGGGAATGAATTCCCTGACACCAGGAGATTACTACCAAGCACCGACTAGTGATGCAACTAGAAAAAGACCTTGAATAAAGGAGGGGAAGGTAAAGAGAAATTACTTTATATGGCTAAGAGACTTCAAAGTGAGTTGGGAGTTCATCAGAGAGGCAATGCTTATGCACGTCTCAGCAGGATCTCATAGATTGCCAAAGTAGATACTAACCCAAACAGTGAGCCCATGAGGGTTCTAGAGACACCCAGGTCCTACAATCATGACAGATATCTCCACAGTTTTGTGCCTTGACAGTGGGCCCTACTTTGGAGTTTGTGTTCCCGAGTATGACAGTGTTGGACCCAGTTGTGAATTCTCTACACATGCTTCTTCTGTCCCTTCTATTCAAACCTATAGTTGGTGCTGGAGTTGGTAGGTGTACATCCAAGAGACTTGAATTTCTGGACTTTTAATGTGCCAACTGGGCACTCAGAGTCAGCAGAGTTGCTGTACCTACTCTCCAGTTCATTGTACTAATGCAGTACAACTAACAAGGATGTGATGATGGACAACCACCACTCCAATGAACTGAAAGAGTCTACATCTGCAAGCAAGAAAGCCCCATTCATCAGCCATATGGGATGAAACTCTCTCTCAATTAGACATGGAGTGGGCATCACCATCTCAGAATCCTCAGGATTGGGGAATAAGATATGGACTAGAGTGGACTTACTGGTATACTTTTATAGACATTGGGATTTTAGCAATGGAAGAAATTATATCATGGATGTGGAGACAGTGGTCATTGGAGGTGCTGAAGTCAGGGAGAGGGAAAAAGAGGTGTAATATGGGGCCATTTTCAGGACTCAGAATTGTCCTGAAACACATTTCAAAACAGATACAATCCATTATATATCCTGCTATAACCTACAGAATTGAGCAGAAGAGAGTGTAAACTATAATGTAAACCAAGTCCATGCTTAGTGGCAATGATCCAAAATGTGTTCATCAATTGCAGTGAATGTACCACTCTATTGAAAGAAGTTGTTAATGTGGGGAAAAGTGGGACTTGTGTGGAGTGGGGCATAAGAGAATTTCTTATATTTTTTATGTAATCTAAGTATCTTTTAGAAATAAATAAAAATATATTTAAAAAAAAAAGAATTATGGAGCTCCACATTCATTCTCTGAGCTATACCTAATGATACAAGCTATAAAATATACATTAATTAGCCTCAAGAATCTTCAGTCTGGTGATTATCCTGCAACTGAACTAGAAAGCCATACTAGCTGTTTTTCTAATTCTGCCATCTTTTATCTGGGATTTTTTGTTCAGGATGCAAAGCTTTTACTTTAGCATTTCAAACAGCTCTTAAGGCAGAAATGGGAATATCCTTAAGTCTTAGATGTCCCTTAGATTATCATTTAGATTATCTTCTCTGATGGTTTTTCTATTGAAATATATATTCTATGAAGTTGCTAGCTCAGAGGTAAGAAAAAAAATTTAGCAAGCCCATTATGGAGGATCTTGTGCTAAGTCTCATGTCAGCAAAACCAAAATCTAAGAAAGTTTCTATTTCTTGTAAATTCCCAGCTCACCCAGATCACAGAATTTAAATCCACCATTAAGCTATTGCCAACTCCCTGTTCTTATGACATATAACCTGCTTATTTCTAAGCAACCACCTGTACTCTCCATGCTAAGAAATGTATTCTGCCTTTTCCAGTGAAAAGTTCCACACAATGTACTCCCTTTTTTTGTCTATGAAAGCCTGTTGCTGTCTTTATTCAGTGATGTTCCTCTCTACTTCATGGTTATAGGAATCTCCATAATTCATGAATTAATTAAATCAAACTCTCTGACTTCTAACCAAATTTTACTCAAGTTTTTATTTTACCACTTATATTGGTTATCATGAAGACAATGAAAAGAAAAATGCTGGTAGCTCTGTGAATAACCTGAAGGCAGGTGTGGTAACTCTGGAGTCCATTGTATTCACTGTCCTTCTTGCTGTCTCCTCAAAGACATTAGCGAGTTCCTCTGGGATCAGAGATCTCCAGTCTCACTGAGTTCCTGTCCAAGTGTTAGCAGGCTGATTATCTTATAAGGGAACTGAGTCCTTACCCTTTGGTTTTGTTCACACTATTCTGCTATGAGGTCTGCAGCATTTTGTTGCTGGTTATGGATTCCTCAGTTTCTAGTAGCACTCTGTTGTCGTGGTTTCAATCTGGACCTCCAATGGCACCAAAATTCCTCTGAGGCTTAGTCTAATGTGTCATCTTCTTGCTGCCCCAACTGGCTGTCCAGGACTCTGTCATGGCCTCACCCCATCTAAGGTGCTGTTTGTCTCCTGGGGAGGTGCAGTGTTCTGTTCCCATGTTATTCAAAGCACACTATCAAGGATCACAGGAATATTTCAGAATTGCTTCATTCCTTCTCAGGAGCTAATAAGTACTTCTCTGATGCAACAAACAACTAGCCATCCTGGCCTGTCTACCCTCTGGTAACCAGCACAAGCACTGGTCACCATGGTTCCCTTTGAGAATGATTCTGCCCTGAGATCTAGACCCTAGCTCCCTTGATTTTCAATCCTTAAATACATCTAAGGTTTGCACCTCAGATACCCTATGTCTACTTTTGTGACTCCAAAAGGGTAGTATAAATAAAAAGTCTAAAATGTCTTATTTCTCTTAGAAAATATTACTAAATTCCTTGACATATGACTAAGGGTTCTTGCTTCATTTTTCATCACAATTTTTTTTTATCCTTTAAAGAAGAAGATATTAACACTGTGCCCTGGATCATCAAGGCTTTCTTGTTTATTTGCAAGACCAAATGTTTAATATTCACTAAAGAACATTTAAAAAATAATTTAATATTAAAAATTCAATGTGCTTTCAATTATATTAGATAATTCTCTTTGCAAAGATTTTTAAATATTTTATTTTGAAAGTGTTTATTTTAAATAAAAGTGTGAGACATATACACACTTAGAAAAATTAAGTTTTATCTGGAATAAAGTTACATTAGTGCACATTTTCAAAATAGTATATACGATAATTAGTAATACTTCACCTTACATATTATTATAGATTATTTTACCTGGTAGTTACAACAAAATATAAAAACATAAAATACCTTGTACATAAACATTTTAAAAATCACATGAGTTTTGTGATTAATAAAACATTTCCAAATCACTTATGCATTTAATATATTTGAAATTAAATTAATTCAATAAAATAGTAATATGCATACTTATATATATTTACATTTTTTGTTTTTTAAAATATATATTTATTTATTAGAGAAAATCTGAAACTTACAAAACAGTCATGCACAATCTGCAGAGTTTTACACCCTGTCCCAGCAACTGATGAAATAAATAGACCAAAAAAAAAAAAAAAACTGTAGAGAAATTAAAGATTTGAAATTATATTCTTTCTATCATATCATATTTTAATTTAGTTGATGTGTTTGGTAATTTAAGAAGAGGCAAATGAGTTAAAATGAATCAATGTGTTTAGGCACATCAATACTAATAATTTACTGAATATAAGTATATAAATTACAGAAAATTTCAGTGAAATGATATTGGGGGAGATAAATGGATGCTATTTGCATTTTTCTCCAGTCAATTGACAGTTACCAAGACTGATAACATCTGAAAAGATTATCATAATCTCCCTACCCTGCCCCTTATACCCTCTGAAAAATCCTGGCCTGGTCTATGATCATCCAGAATTATTAGTGATTCATCTTTCATTGTTCAAGTCTCATAGTGCATAGACAAGTGAACACAAACAAAGCAAACAATAGAAGAACCCTGCATATAAGTAATCCTACAGTGATGGCTGCAGATGTGTCTTCACAGATGGCTCTAAAATATCAAGGAGAGAACTGAGAGGTCAGTATATAATTTTATGTAGAAAGCATTTGTGGTAGTCTGCTCAGGTGAAACATGTGAGATTGCTGTGAAATGAGACATACTGAATCTAACTTTTAATTTTATGGGGAAGAAACATGCAAATGATTAGGAAGAATTTTTATTACATTTAAGAGAGGATTAATCTCTCTACAGTACTGATATAAGTGACTGACAAATTTCAAATTCACTACCCAGGGTAAGTCAGGAATAAATAATTACTTGAATAATGGGTATAATGTTTCCTTAAACAGTTCTTTTAAAAAAATTAATATTGGACAATCTCTTTGTGCCTAAAACATGAGTTCTCTTCATTTTGGGAAGGACATTTGTCATATATTTGGCTATGGCAAGTTACAGAAAATCTAAGTTAGAGGTGAAAGTGACAGTAAAGTTGAGAACACATGCAATGGATTTTATAATCTTGGCAATTTAATTGTTTATGTACAGGCATCTCATATGATTATACAAGTTTTATTCCATTTTCAAATTATCCTCTTAATAGTGTGTTTGACTATATGGAAAGAAAAATTACTGTAGCTAAAGTGTTCCATTTAAAGACAAATAAAGATAAGTGTTATAAGTTTAGAAGTGGGGTTGGAGAAGCTGGTTGTTTTTATACAACACTCTTCAGAAAGATCTATGGGTGGAATCCCCCAAAATAGACAGTTAGATATTTTGTTTTCTTTTGTTTGTGTTTTGAGTTCATTTATAAGCATAGTGTCTGAATTTGAATACAGATAAGGTCAGGTTGAAACTGTTGGCACAGGCATGTAGAGCATCCACCCACATGAGTGTTGATTTCACTTAGTTTGGTGCAAAAGAACTAGAGAATAATAATAATATTTAGAGTAAAGTTATCAGTAATGGTCAATAAGAATGAAGTTTCCTTTGTATATTTATACCTTTAGGAAGAAGTGGTTACATGGTGCCAAAGGCTTTATCTTATTGCTAGCTCTTACATGCTGTTTTAATTTGTGTATTCACTAAACTTTCAGTGAAATAAGTATAATAATATTTGTACTGACAACTTCACAGTGGTTTGTGAGGATCATATGGGAATTGTGTAGAGAAAAAATCAGAAAGCTTTATCATTGCATAATCTTAGTAGATGACAAGAATGCCGATGAAGATGAAGATGGAATAAAAGAAGTAGGAAAAATTCAAATTTACCAATAATCTAGCATTTTCTACCTACAAAATTGACATTTTTTCCTGATAATTCTTTGTTCTGTGAGGGAGCATAATTACCCTGGTCTTTGTAGAATATATAACAACATATCTGGCCACTGCCCACTAGGTACCAATTGTCTGTAGTTATGACAAATACATTTATGATTTCAGACATTGTCAAATGTCCCCTAGAGAGCAAAACCATCTCCAAGCTGTCAACTATTGCATTAACTGAGATCTTATGTAATATGTATTGATCAATAGTATTGCCTGATTTAACTTCTTATATGATTAATATAATCAATACAAGCTCAGACAGTTAAATTCACAAAATAAGGTAAAATTCCCAAGTGACAGAACTAAAATTTCATCTAAGTTTTTAAACCAAATTCTGCAGTTTACTTGTGAAATGTAGTAGTGTCAACCCATCCTGATCCTGAAATGCAATTAAAGGATATATTCTAATAATCTCTCCTTATCTCTCTCTGTCTTCTATCTATCTATCTATCTATCTATCTATCTATCTATCTATCTATCATCTATCTATCTATCTATCTATCTATCTATTTATCTATCTATCTATCATCTATCTATCCATCTTCTATGTATGTGAGTTAGTGTATATATAATATATAAAGTGTAATTTTAATTTGTGGAATTTTATGAAAACACATTCAAATTCTCAATTTGTACTTAGTAATTGAGCATAATTTAAGTATTAAAATGATTTTACATTAAAATAGTAATTAAATGTTTAAAGTTCTCATTTTTACAGGAATGTTTCATAAATACAAGCATTAATATTAAGGGCTTTGCCTATTGGTCTGTTTTCTTTTATTAGCCACAACTTATATACTTCAGAGGTTTTTTTGTCATTTTATTTGAGAAAGTAGCAGGAATCTCTCAACAAATACCCCATATTACATTCTTTTTTGTCACTATTAGCTTGGAATTGGTTGAGGAAAGCTTCGGAGGAATGAGCGATCTCATAGAGGATTATATTTATGGTAGCCTAAGAAAGGTAGGAAATTCAAAGTTAATACATTAACTTTGGTCATTAAAAATATTAAAACACTCAAGGAATTATGATAGAATATTTATCTTTGGTATTGCAGGCCATTTCATGGTACGAATTGTTGATGTCTGAATGGTCACTGCCAAAAAGAAGGGATGCAGAATATCTGCTTAATCCTGGAAAACAGAATCCTGAATTAGGAATCAGAAAACATGAACCTATCCCTGACCATGACACCAGGTCATTGCTCAGTTTTGAGTAAATGACTTCAAATTTTAAGTTTTTAATTTTCATCTACATAACAATTGGAATACATTTTAATTTTATGTACCAACAGAAATACATTGTGGCATATATGACTTTACATTTGCAACTGTTAAAGATTTTGTCATGGGAATACTATTTTGGAAAAAAAAGATAGACATCTTTATGAATTGAATTATGTCCTCTACAGAAATATGTTCACGTCTACACCCTTGGTCCCATGAATGTAACATCATTTGGCAATAGGATCTTGGAAGATATTTTTAAGATGGGGTCAAAACGGATGAGGGTGGCCTCTTAATCCAATACTACTATGAACATATAAGCAGAGGAAATTCCAGCAAAAAAGGGGAGAGAGAGAAAGAGAGAGAGAGAGAACCATGTGATGAGGCAGAAACTGAGTTATGCCTCCACAGGACATGCAAAACCATGGATTGCTGATAACTCACCAGAAGCCAGGGGAGGTATGGATTCTCACCTTAAGAGGAAGCATGGTTGGGCCAACAACTTAGATTTGGACTTCTAGAGTCCTATACTGTGAGATAATAAATTTCTGCTATTTAATCAAACCAGTCTATCATTCTTTGTTACAACAGCTCAAATTTAAACAGGCAGCCATAGTAAAATGAAATTAAAATATTATTTGGTCAGGGAAGTTCTAAGATGAGGTCATTGGAGTGTCTCAGGTAGGGTACAGCTCTCTCATAATATAAGGGGGAAAGCATAGAAAATGTCTGAGCGAACTGTTTTGGGGACCTGCACTCCAGGAGAATGCTGCATGTGTCACCTTGCATGGACTGGGGATGGAGAGATAAATAGGCCAAAAGGAAACTGTGAGCTGCTCCCTCTTCCCCCAGCTGATAATGCTGCCCATCCCTTATGCTTGAAGTGAACAGTCTTGGTAAATCTGTAGCTGAGCAGCCAATAGAGAGAGGAATGGACATATTCCTCCACACAAAGAGAAAGTTTGCAGTTGAGAACTGAACGTGGTTTCTTTTCAGAGTTTAACCAACATAAACTGGTTTTGAATCAATTGTTCAGAAGAAATCAGTAGAATTTGAAGGCTTCCACTCCTGGAAAAGGTTTCCTAAACTGTGCCATCTGCTTACAAGTAAAAGTTAAGGAAAGCAAAGCTTATCTCTCCTGTTTCTTTCCCAGGCACACTAGACCTCATTTATACACCGTTAGTGGCTTCCTCACCCTGTTTTGATAACTTAACCAGAGCAATCTTAACATTTTAGAAAAGTATTGAACCAAAAATCAAAGCAGACCAGTGAAATAAATCACAAAGCAAGAGAGATGACTTGATTAACAGAATAAAATCACCAAATACAACCAGATGACTAGATATCAACCAAAAATTACAAACCATACTAAGAAACAGGTAGATATGGGCCAGCCAAAGGAAACAAAACAAGAATCCAGACAAAACACATAATTTAAGACATCTAATCAAGTATGATCACAGAAATCTTGTTAATCAATTTAAAGAGTTGAAGGAAACTAAGACTAAATATAAAGGATAATAAGATGACACTGTGTTAGTATAAAGAACAATTTGAAAGCCAAAAATTAATAATAATAACAGAGCTAATGGGAAAGAAAGACACAATTAAGTGGCATATAATAGAAGATTTGATTTGGAATGAGGACAGAATGAGTGAATTAGAAAGACACAGCTACTGAATCTTAAAATACAGAAGAAATGGAAGATAAAAGAATGGAAAAAAATTGAACAGAGTCTTAGGGAATTGAGTGATAGCACAAAACACCCAAACTTACACTGTATAAGTGTCCCTGAAGGAGAAAAGGAAGAAAAAGAGGAAGAAAGAAGATTTTAGGAAATGGCAAAAAATTTTCCAACCCAAAATATTGACACGAATATCAATATTTAAATAGTACAACATACCCCAAACAGAATAAATCTAAACGGACCTACTCAGAGATACCTACTATTTAAAATATCGAATGGCAGATATAAAGAGAAGATAATGAGTGTATTAATGGAAAAGCAATGTATTCCTTACAAGGGAACTTAAATAAGTCCAAGGGTAAAACTCTCATCAGAAACCATGGAAGGGACAAGACAGTAGTATTATATAATTCAGTTAAGGAAAGAAAGAAATTGCCAGCCACAATTATTTTTCTGGCAAAACTCTCTTTTATAAATGAAGGTGAAATTAAATTCTTCAAGACAAACAAAAAGTAAGAGAGTTTTTCTCTAAGCGTTCAGGTCTACAAGAAATATTAAAGGGTGTGCAACAGCTTGAAATGGAAAGACAAGGCCAAGATGCTTGGAGAAGAGGGAATAAATGAAAAATGTATTATATATTTATTTACTATGAAGTATTGTATACTGAATACTAAATTGCTTTTCAAGTAAAACTTTTCATTTTCCTTATTAGTTGTCATGAACTACACAGTAGTCAAGAATTGACTCAATAGTGATGACTCAGGGCACATCAAATTAATTATTTTAAATTTAGTTGAGTGTTTTAAGGTTTAAATTATTAAATTTATTTTAAAATCAATTCTTAATATTATTCAAGCAAAGAAAGCACATGTATTGAAATTCCACATTGCCTGGCAAGGTTGATATAGGAAACTAAACTTCACAGTCACATAACATAATTCTACACATACACACGTATCTTACTATCAGAGGTAATAAATGCAAATTATTTTATCTGTTTTTCCTACATGTTAACTTTTATGTTTCAAAAGAACAGGGGTGTCGCAGATTCTGACTTCCTTGAACATAGGCTCTTATGGATGAGTTCTTTCTCAGGACCACCACCACCATATCTTCCCCCTAAATACTCTTTTTTTTTTTAATTTATATATGTATATATAAACATATTTTAAGAGGTGCTTAGATTTCCCAAAATATTACACGGAACCCACTGGGATTCCCATGTTGCCCACATCCCACATCTCCCACCATATCCCACACAAACATCTCCCACAAGTGTGGCCCACAACCCTCAATGGACTTACACATCCTGGGGCCTTGCCACCAACCATAGACCACAGTTCACACCGTAGACCATACTCTCTCCCACACAGTTTTGAGTGGTGTGTGCTGATTTAAAATGTCCTACATCCGTTGCCACAACAGTACTCAGGACAACCTCCAAATCCCACAGAATCCCCTGTATTTCAACTGCTCGTCCACTCCCTGCCCCAAGAACCTCCCTGGCAATGAGGGATTAATACCAAGTGACAACTGGCAACACAACTGGAAAAAGGCCTTGAATTAAAGGGGGAAAAGGTAAAGACAAATGAGTTCAAGTGGCTAAGAGACTTCAAAGAGAGTCGGGAGGTCATCCCAGAGGTAACTCTTACGCACACCTCAGTAGGAGCTCATAGAACATCTAAATACTCTTTTAATACTCTTTTTTTTTTTGCTGTTTTTTTTTTGTTGTTTGTTTTAATCTCTCTCTTTTTTTTTAATTTATATATTTTTTATTGTGGGTAAAAAATAAAAATTTTCACAATACATACCAATATTGGTAAAAAGATATATAAAGATATATGCATATATGTGCATTTGCTTACAAAAATGTTATTTATATATATAAATATGTTTTAAGAGGTGCTTAGATTACCTAAAATATTACACGGAAGCCACAAGGATTCCCATGTTGCCCACCTCCCACACTTCTTACCACATCCCACACAAACATCTCCCACAAGTGTGGCCCACCACCCTCAATGGACTTACACATTCCTGGGGCCTTGCCACCAACCATAGACCACAGTTCACATCGTAGACCATACTGTCTCCCACACAGTTCTGCGTGGTGTGTGCTGATTTAAAATGGTCTGCATCCGTTGCCACAACGGTACTCAGGACTACCTCCAAATCCTAAAGAAGCCCCTGTATTTCAACTGCACATCCCTTCCCTGCCCAGAAAGTGTCAAGTGGCCACTGGCTCCACCTCATTGTTATAATTTCTTCCATTGCTAGAATCATCATATGTGTACAACAGAATACCATCAAGTCCACTCTAGTACATAGTTCTTCCCCCAATCCTGAGGGGACTGGGATGGTGATGTCGACTCCATCTCCCAGTGAGAAAGGGCTTCTATCACATGGATATGGTGGGTGGAATGATCCTGCCTGTAGATGCAGGCCCTCTCCATTCCCTGGGCTGGCCATTGCCCATCATTGTCTCCTCGCCAGGTGACTTGGATGAGTCCATTATGCAGTAGGGTAGGAGTTGCAGCTCCACCGAGATTCCACGCACACCTGGCACATAGGTAAGCCAGAGGCTCCAGTCTCTGGAAGTATACATAAAAACTCCAGCATCACATATAGGTTTGAATAGAAGGGATTGATGAACCATGTGCAGGGAGGACTTATTTGGGTCCAATTCTGTCACTCTCAGCACAGATTCCAAAATAGAGCCCACTGATAAGGCATCAGTCTCTGGGGCTATCCACCCTTATATAGGACCTGGGTGTCTCTAGAGCCCTCAGGCGCCCCTCTGTGTGGGGTGATAGGCACTTTGACATTCTATGAGCTCCTACTGAGGTGTGCATAAGAGTTGCCTCTGGGATGACCTCTCCCGACACTCTTTGAAGTCTCTTAGCCACTTGAACTCATTTGTCTTTCCCTTTTCCCCCTTTTAATCAAGGTCTTTTTCCAGTTGTGTTGCCAGTTGGCACTGGGTATTAATCCCTCGTTGCCAGGGAGGCCCATCCCTGGGAGTCATGTCCCACGTTGGGGGGAAGGTAATGCATTTATATGTTGAGTTTGGCTTAGAGAGAGGCCACATTTGAGCAACAAAGAGGCTCTCAGGTGGCAACCCTTAGGCACCCCACAACAGCAAGCTAAATCCCTGTTACAAGAGCAAAGACTCACAAGGGTAGTCATCAATGAAAAAAACTCATCAGTGGGTCATCCTCTTTTGACAGACACTGTCCCTGCACTCAGAGGACTATTGCTGCTCTCTTGGAGACTGTGGCAGAGCTCTCCAGACTAGGAATTCAGATGCCATCATTTATTGTGTGATTGTCCACCCATTGTGAGCATGCCCCATCTTTTGATCTTTTGAACAATTTTGTATATCTTTCATGTACATTCGGATGAACTAACTCCCATGAATCCCCCTGCCCAGACACCCCCCACCATTAATCCCCTGCAGTACCCATTGTAACCCTTCTGTGATCCAAATCCTCCATGAATATGTAGTCCATAAAATAATCAAATACACTTTATAGGAAAAAGAAACATCAATGATAAGCTTACATGCAAGAGACAAACATAAGGGATCTCAGGAAAAAAAATAAAAATAAAAATAAAAATAAATAATCAAATCCAACCAAAAATATATATATATAATTAGCGGATTGGGACATTCAAAAAAATGGGGAAAAAAGCAAAAGAAATGCCCTTAAAATATATATATATATATATATATACACACACACACATATTCTCTTTTTCCTTTTATCACTGTGTTATCGGATGTCCGGTGTGCCCTGACACCTTTCCCCTCTCAATCCCCATTGTCTCCCAAGTTTATATTTAATTTTCAAAGAAGTTTTAGGTCACAGCAAAGTCACACACGGAGTACCAGAGTCTCCCAGTTACCAAACCACCCACCCTTCCCCACCCTATATTAAACCCCCCCGCTTTTTTTTGGATGTTAGCATTGTTATGACTGTTATACAGATAGCAAAATATAGCAACTAAACATTGTCAATGATTTACAGTATAGTTTACAATTTAGATGATACAGTTTAGTAATTTTGATCATATTTACCATGTCCTGTGTCCATTACTGTAAGGTAATGAAAAACCTTTCCCATGACCACCAAACACCCCATTAGATCTTGCCTGTTCCCTTCCCCCCAGCCCCGCAGGGCACATGACACCACCCTATCCCGACCCATGGAATGTCAAGATTCACAGTTACATGCCCTGTGAATTTGAATGTGCCCTTCCTAATCCATCCACCCGCCAGCGCTGCACCACCAAACCCAGGGACACCGCCATCCCCCAACATGCAACCACACTCTATCCCTTTACCATAGATTATGTCCATATGGGTGATGGCTAAAACCCTGATCTTCTCTTACTCTCCCTTTTTAACCTGTCTTTCAGACAATGGTTCTCAGAGACTGCTCACTTTCCTCACTTCAGATCAGTGAGATCATATACTGTTCATTCTTCAGTGCCTGGCTTGCTTCACTCAACATAAGGTCTTCAAGATTCATCCACGTTATTTCATGTGTTAGCACTTTATTCCTTCTTACAGCTGAGTAATATTCCATTGTATGTATGTACCACATTTTGCTTATCCATACTTCTGTTGATGGGCACCGGGGCTGATTCCAACTTTTGGCAATGGTGAACAATGCCACTATGAACATTGGTGTGCATATATCTGTTTGTGTCTTTGCTTTCAAAGCAAAGCAGAGGAATTGCTGGATCATATGGAAGATCTATTGTTAGTTTTCTGATGAACCGGCAAACTGTCCTCCACAGTGGCTGGACCATACCGCAGTCTCACCAGCAGTGGATGAGGGTTCCTCTTCCTCCATATCCTCTCCAAAATTTAGTGTCTCCTGTTTTTTTTAATAGCTGCCATTCTGATGGGTATAAGATGGTATCTCATTGTAGTTTTGATTTGCATTTCCCTGATAGCAAGCGATGTTGAATATTTTTTCGTGTTTTTTAGCCATTTGTATTTCTTCCTTAGAGAAGTGTATTTTCAGGTCACTTGCCCATTTTTTAAATGGGTTCTTTGTCCTTTTATTTTCAAGGTGTAGGATTTCTTTATATATGCAGGATATTAGGCTCCTATTAATATATGGTTGCCAAATATTTTCTCCCATTGGGTAGGCTGCCTTTTTATTTTCTTAATAACATTCTTTGAGGTGCAGAAGTTTTTTATTTTGATGAGATCCAATTTATCTATTTTTTCTCTTGCTGCTCATGCTTTGGCTGTGATGTTCATGAAACCATTTCCTATTACAAGGTCCTGTAGATGCTTCCTTACGTTATCTTCCAAGGTCTTTGTGGTTTTGGCTCTTATATTTAGATCTTTGATCCATCTTGAGCTGATTTTTGCATAAGGTGTGAGATGGTATTCTTCTCTCATTCTTTTCGATATGGATATCCAGTTCTCCAAGCACCACTTTTTAAAGAGGCCGTTCTCTCCTAACTGAGTGGGCTTCGTGATCTTGTCAAATATCAGATAACTGTATATGCAAGGATCTATATCAGAACTCTCAATTTGGTTCCATTGGTCAGTAGGTCTATCCTTGTGCCAATACCATGCAGTTTTGATCACTGTAGCTTTGTAGTATGTTTTAAAATCAGGTAGTGTGATACCTCCAACTTCATTTTTCTTTTTCAATATATCTTTGGCAATTCAGGGCCTCTTGCCTCTCCAAATATATTTTGTGGTTAGTTTTTCCAGTTCCTTAAAAAGTACAGTGTTGACTTTTATTGGGATTGCATTAAATCTGTAGATTAGTTTGGGGGGTTAGATATCTTGATGATGTTTAGTCTTCCTATCCATGAACAGGGAATGTTTTTCCATTATTTTAAGTCTTCTTTGATTTCCTTTAACAGTGTTGTGTAGTTTTCTGTATATAAGTTCTTTACATCTTTAGTTAAATTTATTCCTAGGTATTTGACACTTTTATTTACTATTGTAAATGGTATTTTTTTCCTGATTTCTTTCTCAGTTTGCTCATTATTGGTGTACAGAAATACTACTGATTTTTGAGCATTGATCTTATAGCCTGCAACATTAATGAACTCCTTTATAAGTTCTAGAAGCCTTGTTGTCGATTTCTCAGGGCTTTCTATGTATAGGATCATGTCATCTGCAAATAATGAAATTTTTACTTCTTCTTTTCCAATCTGGATAACTTTTATGTCCTTTTCTTGTCTCAGTGCTCATGCAAGTACTTCTAAGACAATGTTAAATAGGAGTGGTGATAGTGGGCATCCTTGTCTACTTCCCGATCTGAGAGGGAAGGCTTTTAGATTTCACCGTTGAAAATGATGTTAGCTTTCGGTTTTCCTAATTACCCATTATCATATTCAGAAAGTTTCCATCTATTCCTATCTTTTGTAGTGTTTTTATGAGGAAAGAGTGTTGTATTTTGTTGGTTCTCTTTTCTCTTGCTGCCTTGAGTATTTTCTCTTTGTCTTGAGCATTGGACATTTGACAAGTATATGTCTTGGAGTTGGCCTGTTGGGATTTATACTATTTGGGATGCGCTGTGCTTCCTGGATCTGCACAACCATCTCTCTCAATAGAGTTGGGAAGTTTTCAGCCATTATTTCCTCAACACTCCTTCTGTTCCCTTTCCCTTCTCTTCTCCTTCTGGGATGCCCTTGATGCATATGTTTGTGTGTTTTGTATTATCGGTTAATTCCCTGAGTCCATGCTGAGTTTTTTCTATCTTTTTGTCTGTCTGTTCTACTATCTCTTTGATTTAAGCTGTATTGTCTTCCATATCACTAATTCTTTCCTCTGCCTGTTCCAATCTGCTGGTATGTGAATCCAGCGTCTTTTTCGTTTCTTGGCTTGTGCCATTGTTCACCATCATATCCATTACCTTTTTAGGCATGTTTGCTATTTCTTCAGCATGTTCTCCCAGTGTCTTCTTTATATCCTTAATCTTTTCCTTCAGTTATTTAAGTTGGTCCATGATATTTGTTTGGATAGCTTTGATTAGTTGCTCGATGTTCTGCATTTCTTCCTGATTTTTAGTTTGTTCATTGGACTGGTCCACATTTTCCTGTTTTTCAGAGTCATTTGTATTTTTTTGTTGCCCTCTGGTCATCATATTATCTTGATGGGTTTGTTCAGTTGATTAGCCTTTCTCTATGCTCTAGAGTTTTATTTAGCTGGTGGTTCTGCGTATGAGTTAAGATTTCTCTTTGGCTGATTTTCTTCTTATTTTATTTCCTTACTTCTTTCTATGTTCCGAATCTCTCTTGTTCCTTCCACACCGTTGATCTGCGCAGATAGATTTCCCAAGTTTCTCACTCCACGCGTGCACAGCACAAACCCCCGGACAGGACCCCATCTGCAATCCCCCTTTTTCTGGGCACTTGCAGTGTGTGCCTTCTCTTTCAATACTCTTTGTCCCACTTGGTTTGTGTGAGAATGAGGATGAGTGGTATTGTTATAGCTTTGCTCTGACTTCTAGAATTCATTGCTAATATGGGAAAATATAAGGCTATTGTGAAACCTGATTATATTTAATTGCTTTTCTTTTGAATAACTCATAATATTCAGTTTAAAACAGATATTTAGATTTATCAAAAGAAAGTTTCCAAGATGAAATTTCTAAGTAAAAAAAAATCAATACAATAGTATTTATTCATATTGTTTAGATTATTTGTTTCTTGTTTGGATGTTAGCTCATATTAACTTCTGAGAAATAGTTCAACAATTTCATCTTTTCATTTTTTATGTATTGGAAACTACCTAATCAACTGGTTGAAATCCTGCATTGGTCTATGGATTTTCAAATATTGTTATCTTCTCTTTCTTCTTCTTTTGTTTTACTTTCATGGAGTATCATATGTTTATATATATAATTTTATAAAACCTTGAATAAATAATTCATATTAGATATACATTTTAATTTTCAAAAACACTATCTTGTTCCCTGGTGCTGCTTTTATAAAATACATAATATTTATTTTGTGGATTTAATATTCCTTTATGTGCTCCTGAAGATTTTGGTTTTATTTTCCAAAAAATGTTTTTGTTTCCACATTTTCTTTTTCTTCTCAAATTTTCTTCTGTGTGTATATTTTGATTTCTCTCTTTCGTGGTGGAGGCTTCCTCAAAAGTCTTCTAATCATTGTATCATGAAAAATATTTTAGGGAAGTGACTGTGGCTCAATCAGTAGGGCTCCCGTTTACCACAAGGGAGGCCCTGGGTTCGGTTCCCGGGGCCTCCTGGTGGAGGCAAGCCCACCCGCGTGGCGTGGTTAGCTGACCCAGCGAGCACAAGCAGCAAGGGGGGGATAAATGAATAAATAAATTAAAAAAAAAAGAGAACTATTTTAGTAATAAGATGACTGGTTCAGTACAGTTTGTTTAGGACTTTAACACTTTTGAAATTGATAGCCAAATATCATAGGAACGCTATTAGTCCTAAACAAACCAGTATGGTTGATGTCAAAGTTGATATACTTATTGTTAGAATTTCCTACAGAATGTATATTTCTACACCCTCACAAATTCTTAGGATGTGAAATATTCTTGCCCTTAATTGAATAATCCTTCCTCCCTCCAAATAACATTTTCAAAATATACTGTAACTTCTCATCCAAACATTCTTCTTTTCTTTGTTCATTTTATTCTATTAAGATAATAATTAAGATCATAGTTTATCCCATTTCCTCCATTTTAGTTATGTTTTCAGATATAGAGATGATAGATACTTGAGATCAAACCAAAATTTTTACTTCTGACCATCACAAACTTAAAAAATACACTTTTGCACACACACAGGAATCACACATATAGACTTATGTAAATCAAGGGACCTTAAAATAATTAAATGTTTATTCTCATATTTTATGATGCCTGTGCTGAGTTATGAGTACTGCAATACATGTGCATTAGAGCAGATCTGGTGAAAATTCTGTTTAATCCACAGTAAGCATTTGAGTTATGATGTTAAAAACAACAAGTAAAGGCAAATCTAAAATTGTGTATGAATTTGTACTTGATAATAATAGTCAACAAAAGCTTCTACATTTTTTCCCTAAACCAAATATTCATAAGTGATTTTTAGGATTCATATTTGGTAGAGGGATTTCAAGAATTAAGTGTGGCTACTGAACATGAGACAAAACTTTTGCAGTCACTGATGAATAGTTAGGAGGTGAGTAAATACTAAAATCCTGCATATGAAACAAAATAATCTTCTTTATATAACTAAACTTATTTATATAGTGAATCAGTCATTTATTAATTGGAATTCATATGCAACTTGTACATATGGAGTTTAAGTATGTTTGACGTTCTCAACACATGAATATATGAAGTGCAGAGAAACAGCCATATACTCTTAGTTTGTTAATGTGTATTTTATATTATTATTTTTTTATTACAAAATCTTTTGGAGGTAAGTGTTTGTCATATTTCCTCATTCCTCTGAGTAACGGAATGATGCTTCCTATTCAAATTAGTTATATTTGATTATTCAGTTAATGAATTGTGTGATGGTTAGACTAATGTGTCAACACAGCCAGGTAATTGTGTCCAGGTGTTTGGTCCAGCAAGCACTGGGCTAATTGTAATACAAGAGCATTTATGGACTTCTATCACCAGTGAGTTTACTGTGTGGATAACTGATTACATCTGTATCAATCAGGAAGATTCCATCATCAATGGGTGATGCTTTTATCCAATCAGTTGAATGCTTTAAAAGGGTAGTGATTTCAACATTCAGAGAGAATTTCCCACCACGTCGTTGGACAGCCAACTTCTCCCAGAAACTCATCAAGAACCTTTCATCGGACTTTCATAGGAGCCCCTAGTTTGCAGCCTGCCTGCGGAACTCGACTTGTGCAGCCCCACGGTCGCATGAGAGACTCTTATAAAATCTCATATTATTGACAGATATCTCCTGTTGATTCTGTTTCCCGAGAGAACCTTGACTAATACAAGTTGTATACTTTCCTAGAAAATCTTTAGTTGGATTAATCACAGAATTTTTTTTAAAAAAATAGGTAAACAATTCACTCTTCTTTAGTTGCCTTGGATATACTTGTTTGTTCTTAAAGGATAAAACAATGAATGGACCATTGGGGTATTACATTCAAACACCAAATGATTTCTTCTTTATTGGGAATGTTTTCACCCACAAGAATTGGCCTGTTCCTCTTCACTTAATCATTCACATTTTCCTAATGGGTATGATTGGAAATCTCTCCATGCCCTTCATCATTCTTCTAGATACACATCTCTACCCTCCATGTATTTCTTAATTACTCAGCTCTCACTGGTTGACCTACATTACATCTCCACCATTGTTCCAAAGATGCCTTCCAGTTATCTGTTTGACAATAAGTCTATCTTCTTCATTGGTTATGGGATTGAGAATTTCTTTTTCTTGATGTTAGAATTTGCTGAAATTCTGCTCTTGACATCAATGGCCTATGACCATTTTGTGCTTATTCCTTTTCCTTGGCACTATTGTATTTGTAGGATCAAAAGAATGTGTGTTCAGATGATCACAGAATATTGGATATTGAGCTCTATAAAAAGCTGTTGCTGTAAAAGTGTGGAAATGGATAGAGTTGGTAGTAATACATTATAGTGAGTAGAACTAATGCAGCTGGTTTATAAATGGGATTGTGGCTCTAAAGGGTAGTCTAGGGATGTAAATGTTAATTGAAAGAAAGCTACAGAATAATCTAGTGACTGAATAACACAGTGAACCCAGAGGTGGATGAGAATTGTGGTTAATAGTACTAATACAAGAATGTCCTTCTATGAATTAGAACAAATGTACATCACAATTGCAAGGTGGTAAGAATGTAGAGAAGCATGGGAAAATACAATTAATGTAACCTACGGACTATAGTTAACAGCATACTGTAATATTTTTGCATCAGTGCCAAAGATTTACCTTGTTAATAATAGCAGAGTATGGAAAAAATATTAAAAATGTGTGCTATAGACCATAGTTAGTGGCAATAGTTTGATAATATTATCTCATAATCTGTAACAAATGTTCCACAACAATGTAGTATGTTGGTGGATGGGTGTTGTATGGGAGTTCTACACATGTGCATGATTGTTTTGTAAGTTCACAACCTCTCTAATAAATATATATATATATATTTAAAAAAAATGGTGCATGCACCACATATGCATTCTACTTCTCTTATTGATATACAAGTCATGATAACTCTGGCATCCATGGAAACCTCAGTATATGAGTGCACAGGTATTGTGAGCACTACCATCTTCCTCATGTTTCCTTTATTTGATATCACATATTCCTGTGGCTGGATTCTTCTTGATTTTCACTGCACACTGTCAGTGGAAGGGGAGAAGTAGGCATGATCAACATATTGTACCCACATCACAGTGGTGACTTTCTATTATGGACTATTTGCCTATAGTTATCTGCACCTGTGATCCTTCCTATGGCTAACAGAGCAAAAGGTTTTAATTGTGATCTACACCATTCTTATCCCCATGCCCTTCCCTGTTATTTCAGTCAAGAAAGAAGGGCTGGTAGGGGGCCTGATAAGAGTGGCTTATAGAAACTGTTCTGTTGAACGGTAGACAAAGTTTCTCCATTAATCCCCAAAGTGTATGTGCATGAAATTCAGCCATATATAAATATTAAGAAAAATTCTATTTCATGTTTATGGGCAGAGAAAAAATTAATTTAAATGATTTCAAAATGAAATTTGAGGGGAGCAGGTGTGGTTCAAGTAATTGGGCTCCCACCTACCATATGGGAAGTCCATAGTTTGGTTCCTGGTGCCTCTTAAAAGACAATGAGCTGGAACCACTGGCAGGCATGGCAAGATGACCCATCATAATGACACAAGAAACACAAGAAGAAAAACATAATGATGAGAAGTGAATGTGGTTCAAGTGATTGGGCTCCCATCTATCATATAGGAGGACCATAGTTCTATTTCCAGGGCCTCTTGGTGAAGGCAAGTTGGCTCATGCTGTGAGCTCTCCTGAGTGTAGAGCTGGCCCATGCAGGAGTGCTGGCCCATGAAGGAGTGCTGACCCACATGGAGAGCTGGTGCAGCAAGATGATGCAACAAAAAGAGATACAGAGGAGAGACAATAAGAGACACAGCACACCAGGGACCTGCTGTGGCACAAGAGATTGAGTGCCTCTCTGCTACTTCAGAAAGTAACAGGGTCAGTTCCCAGTACTGCCTAAAGAGAAGGCAAGTAGACACAGAAAAAAATACAGCAAATAGACACAGATAGCAGACAATGGTGGTGGGGGGTGTAAATAAATAAATAAATATTTTTAAAAAGCAAACAAAAAGTGAAAAACACAAGAAATCAGGGAGCAGAAGTTCCTGGTGCCTCCTAAAGAGAACAAGCAGGATGGTGAGCTGGTGAGCTGGGAAGGCATGGTAAGCTAATGTGCCAAGATGATGCAACAAGAGAAAGAAGAGGAAAAACATAATGAGAGACACAACAAAAGCAAGGAATGGAGGTGATTTTGGTGATTAGTTGCCTCCCTCCCACATCAGAGATACTGTGTTCAGTTTCCAATGTCTCCTAAATAAAGAAAATGAACAGACAAAGCAAGTGCAAACATTGAAGGGGAGAGAGATAAATAAATACCAATAATTTTTAAATGAAGCATGAATAAACCAATTATTTATTCTCACATCTGAATTTGTGTTTGTTTGTACTTATTTTCCCATCAACAGAAAAGTCATATGTATTTCACTAACTTGTGGGAAATGGAAATGTTTTAGTAGCATGTATAAATGAAAATGGAAGCCACTTAACTTCAAGTTATCAGTCAACATAACAGCTCTAGTACCTGTAGTTTATCTCTTACTATCTTTAAATTTAGGTAGTGTATTTGTCAGCCAAAAGATGCCAAAGCAAAATACCAGAAATCTGTTGGGTTGTATAAAGGGTGTTTATTTGAGGTCAAAACTTACAGTCCCAAGGCCCTAAAAAGCCCAACTCAGGATGCCATAAGAGGTACTTCTCACCCAGTGTCTGTTGTCACGTTTACACAAGATGGTGGGTGGTGTTTGTGAGGGTTAAGTCTTCCTCCTCCTCCCAAGGCTTCTTGGTACCAGTTGATTCTAATCACAGCTGAAGGTTGGACAAGTCTTGTCTGTCTCCTGGGGATCATTTCACTTGAGGTTCAGCTGATCTGATCTCTCCATAAAGTCAGCTCTAAACTGCCAGGCAAATGGCTTCTCTCTCTCCCTGGGGCCTTTGCTGTGTCTAATGGAACCTTCTCTCTTTCTTCACATTTCTGCTTCTTTGTGTAATTACTTCCCAGGTTCCAGGATCAAACTCTAACTTTCTCCTCTGACATGTCATTTCCTCTGTGAGTCCCACCCACTAAGGGGGTGGGGACTCAATGTCCTACTGATGTGGACCAATCAAAGCCTTAATCATTATTTAATCAAGTAAAAGTGAAACCTCTGAATCTAATTCAATCTAATATACCCAGAGGAACAGACTAGATCAGAAACATAATCCAATAGATATTTTTGTAATTCATAAAAAATATCAAATTTGTAATTGATAAAAAATATCAAACTGCTATAGGTAGCATAATAATAACACTAAAAAAGACAGGGCAATTTAAAATATGTATGCACCTAACCACAGTACCCCAAAATACATGAGGCAAATACTGGCAAAATTATGGGGAGGAATATTCACTTCCAGAATCATAGTGGGTGACTTCAATACAACACTCTCAGCAATAGACAGAACATCTCAACAGATGCTCAATAAAGAAAAATGGACCCAAATAATATATTAGAGGAAATAGACATGATGGATATATACAGAACTTTGTACTCCAAAATAGCAAGATGCATCACACCTACCTGGGCCTGCTGCCTTCCCCATCTCCCCAGAAAATACTCCAGAGATCCATACGCTGGACATCCCGGCAACAGGACGCATCAAAGGACCATCTCAGAGGCTGTCCTTTCAATAGGGTCTGGAGAAGCAAAGAACCCATCATTGGCTTCGGAATATTTGACTGGGGGACAAGGGATGGCTCAGAATCCAGACTTTTCTATGAGACTCACAGAACAAAAACAAGGAATTGCTGAGTTGTGGGAAAGCTGGTGGCGAGGAGGAGTGGATTCTTTTTTTTTTTTTCCTCTTTAATTTATGGACTGATCTCATTACTCTGATATTACACTCTTGTACTAGTGTTGGTGTTTTTCTTATTCATTAGTTTGGTTTTGTGTTTTAACTACCATGTGGGGCAGTTCACAATTCTAGTTTAAGCCCTCTCTTCTCCAAGTTGTGCTTTGGGGGGGACAATCATTCTTTGGCCATTAATGAGGGAGGTGGTTTGGGGCAGTCGGGAAGACTATTGCTTATTTTTGTTTGTAAAGCCCTTACTTGACGTCTTGTGGACGGTACACATGCCTTATGCTGCCATCTTGTTTTCTAGATTTGCATCCTTCTTGAGGGCTCAGAGACCTTTCTGCAGTATAGACCAAATGCTGGTTAATAGAACAAGTCTCAACAAATTAGTAAGAATGAATTTATACAAAGAACTATTTCTGTCCACAATAAAATGAAGCTGCAAATCAATAATGGGTAGAGAACTGAAAAATTCATAAAAATATAGAATTTGAACAACACAATCTGTGGCTTAAAGAGGAAATTGCAAGTTAATTCAGTAAATATCTTGAAGGCAATGAAAATGAGAACACAACATATAAAAATTTATGGAATGTTGTGATTTCAGTGCTGAGAGGAAAATTTATAGCTCTAAATGCCAACATTAAAAATGAAGAGAGTTAAATCAAAGACCTAATTATAAATATGGAAGAATTAGATAAAGAACAGAAATTAATCCCAGAGAAAGCAGAAAAGAAGAAAATTACAAAGATTAGAGCAGATAAATTTACGGGGCAAGATGGCCTCAGTTTAAGTGGGCACTCACCATCTCTCTCACAAAAAATGGCTGAGTGGGGATAAGATCCTGGTTGAATGAGCTGTTCTTGGAACCCTCAGAGTGGGAGCCTTTGGGGCATCAATCTGGATGGAACCAGATAAAGATAAATTGTTCAAGATAAAACTGTGAGTTTTAAGCCCTGTGTCTGAAAACCACAGACAACTAAGCCCCACACTTAAGACAAAAATTCACAGCAAGCCCCAACACAGCCTGGCCACCCAGCAGGAGGGAGCACTCCCTGAGAGTGGGAAGGTTCTGGCAAAGGGCAGAGAAGGATTTCCTTTCTGTGGGTTTGGTTGCTTGGACCGCCTTTGAGCTTTGGGGAGCATACAAGGAAGCTTGAGGTAACACTAAGCAGAAGGGAGAGGTGAATCTGCTGAGGCAGCCTGATTTACCTAACTGACCTGGGAGAGTGAAACTTGGCCTGTGAGAGGGCAGAGTCAGGCAATTGAGAAGTCCTGTGCTGAAAACTATCAAAATTTCAACTCCGCTAAGGGAAGTAGGCAGTAGAAAGCACTTAATAACTTCCAAGAACCTATTTAGGGTCCTGTGTGAGGAGGGGTTGGTCTAGAAGAGGGTTGAGAATCATTTCACTGTGGTGAATTAAGTCAGCAGGGTTTCATTTGAATTTCAAAAGGGAACTCACCCTGACTAGGTGGCATCTGGTCATACAACCTGTTGAGTCCTGCTGCCCTGGAACAGTCAAACTTGCCCAAGAGAAAGAGACTGAATAGATTTCTGAAGAGCTAACTGACCCAATGAGAAAGTTTAGCTCTGTGGAGGAGTTTCCACCTTGAATATGAGGTGCTAGTTTGATTCTGGGCTCCTCTTAGAGGAGCAAGCCACCAGGATATCAAACATCCAGCTGATATTTTAGGACAGGGAAAACATAGATGTTATTTTTGTATTTGCTTCCCTTAGATTCCTTATTTTTCCTTAAAAAAAGTTACCTTTTTAAAAAATTAACTTACTTTACTCACTAAAACCCACTTTAAAACCTGCAGAGAGAAGTCTGCAGAGTAACTGATTGATGAACACCAGCAGCCTGAGACACTCCACAGGAGACTAAGAAGGAATACTGTTCTTCCTTAGTTTCTGTTTGACTGTTTGCTTGTGTGGTTGTTTGGTTTTTTGGTTTCTTATTTTTCTTTTGTCTTTCCACCACACCCTTTTTAAAAATTAGGTGCTCCTAGGTTGTTTCTTCTTTGCTTTGGTTCCTTTTAATTGATTTCCAATTTTCTGTGTATACTGATTATGTCTACTAACACTATCACTTTTCCTACCTTCAACTATCTATCTTCTACTTTCTGTTGTTGATCTTGCATTATGCTTTTTAAATTTAGACCTCATTTTTTCAGATTTTTATTTCTATGTCATCTATTCTGTTTTCTTTCTTTTATTAACTTTTTTCTTTTTGTACTTGCTCTTCTCTTTCCCTCTCCCTTCATCATTCTGGCCTTTTAATTCATTCTATATATTTTTCTATTTGTTTTCCCATTTCATTGTAGGCACTCCATTATTTTATTTCTATTACTCTACACTGCTTACATGAGTTAAATATTCATTTTACTAAGTATTATAAGGTCCTTCTTCTAACTTTTACTATTATTATAACTATTGTCCTTTTTCTTTTCTTACCTCTTCTGCTTTCTCTGGCCCTAATCTTTTTCCTTCAATGGAACATAGAAAACAGCAAGGAAATAGAACAAGAAGAACCAAGTGTCAAAGAGAAAAATTAACACACACACAAAAACAGCAGCTAAATAAAACCCTAGAATAAAGAGTGAAGCTAATCAACTGAATAAACCCATCAAGATAAAAAGATGACCAGATAACAACAAAAAAATTACAAACCATACTAAGAAACAGGAAGACATGATCCAGTCCAACGAACAAACTAAAAACCAGAAAGAGACGCAAAACATTGAATAAATAATCAAAGCTACTCAAAGAAATATCCTGGACCAACTTAATGAAGTGAAGGAAGGTAATAAGGATATTAAGACGACACTGGGAGAACATAGTGAAGAAAGTGTAAACATACATACAAAGATAGCAGATATGATAGTGATAAAAGGCACAAGACAAGAAATCAAAAAGACACTGGAGGCACATAACAGCAGATGTGAACAGGCAGAGAAAGAATTAGTGATGTGGAAGACAATACATATGAAATCAAACAGATAGTAAAACAGATAGATAAAAAGAAAAAATCCAGCAGGGAATTAGGGATTTGAATGACAACACAAAAGGACAAACATATGCATTATAGGCATCCCAGTGGGGAAAGAGAAGAGAAAGGGGACAGAAGGAGTATTGAAGGAAATAATGGTTGAAAATTTCCCAACCTTATAGAGGGAGATGGATGTACATGTCCAGGAAGCACAGAGCACCTCAACAAGTGTATACCCCAAAAGGACTACACCAAGACATATACTTGTCAAACTGTCCAGTGCTCAAGGCAAAGAAAATACTGAAGGCAGCAAGAGAAAAGAGAACCATCACATATAAGGGAAACTCAATAAGATTAAGTGTTGATTTCTCATCTGCACCATGTAAGCAAGAAGGCAGTGATGTGATACAGCCAAGGTACAAAGAGAAAACCTTCCAGCCATGAATTCTCTATCCAGCAAAGCTGGCATTAAAAAATGATGGAGAGTTCAAAATATTCATAGATAAACTGAAAGTAAGAAAGTATCCCAATAAGAAACCTGCCTTTCAGGAAATACCAAAGGGTGTTCTGCAGTTTAAAAGGAAAAAAAAAAAAAACAGGAGAGCAAGAGAGTGGGAGAAGAGTGTAAGAACAATTAAAATGACAAAAAGGAAATAGAAACAACATATGACATACATGAATTCAAAGAAAATATGGCTAATGTTAGTAATTCCTTGAAAGTAATAACATTGAATGTTAATGGATTAAACTCACCAGACAAGAGAAACAAATTGGAAGAATGGATAAGGAAATATTACCTATCTACATGCTCTCTACAAGAAACCCACCTTAGAACCAGGGATTCAAGGAGGGTGAAAGTGAATGGCTGGAAAACAATTTTACAATCAAACAATAAACAAAAAAGGGCAGGAGTAGCTATACTAATACTGGACAAAATAGACTTTAAATGGAAAACTATTATGAGAGAAAGACGGACACTACATATTAGTAAAACTGTAATCTTTCAAGAAGAAAGAACAATCATAAACAGTCTGCCTCCAAATACATGAGGCAAACATTGGAAAAACTAAGTGGAGAAATAGATGTTTCTACAATTATAGTGGGGGTCTATAATACACCATTATTACCATTGGACGGAACATCTCAATAGAGAATCAATAAAGAAACAAAGATTCTGAATAAAACATTAGAGTATCTGGACCTAATAGACATATATAGAACACTACACACAACTACAGTGAAATATACATTCTTCTTGAGGGCACATGGATCATTCTCCAAGAGAGACCACATTCTAGGCCACTGAAAAATACTCAATGAATTCAGAAAGATTGAAATTGTATAGAGTAATTTCTTTGACCACAAATGGATTGATGCTAGAAAACATTAAGGGCCAGAGAACCAGATAAGCACCAAGATATGGAAGTTAAATAACTCACTGTTAGGCAAACAGTGTGTGAAGGAGGAAATTTCAAAAGAAATCAGTAACTAAATTAAAATGAATGAAAAAGACAACACAACGTATCAAATCTATTGGATGCAGCAAAAGCAGTACTGAGAGGGAAATACATAACACTTAATGCCTGTATCAAAAAAGAAGAAAGAGCTAAAATCGAAGACCTAACTGCATACCTGGAGGAATTAGAAAAAAACAACAACAACAAACCAACCAGAAAGGAAGTAGAAAGAAAGAAATAACAAAGATTTGTGTAGAAATAAATGAAATAGAAAATAAGAAAGCACTAGAAAAAAATAAAAAAAACAAACGCTGGTTCTTTGAGAAGATCAATAACATGGACAAACCCTTATCAAGACTAACAAAGAAAACAAGAAAGAAGATGCAAATACACAGAATAAAAAATGAGGAAGGGGATATCACCACTGACTCCACAGAAATAAAGAGTACCATAAGAGGATACTTTGAAAAATTACTTGCCAAGAAGAGTGATTTACAGAAAGTGGACAAATTCCTAAGAACACACATTCAGCCTACATTGACAAAAGAAGAAATTGATGAACACTACAGACCAATCACAAGTAAAGAGATAGAATCAGTCATCAAAAACCTCCTAACTATGAAAAGCTCAGGACCAGACGTCTTCACAAGTGAATTCTACCAAACATTTTGGAAATAATTAACACAAATCCGGCTTAATCTCTTCCAAAAAATAGAAGTAGAAGGAACAATGCCTAATTAATTCTATGATGCCAAAATTACTCTAATACCAAAGCCAAACAAAGATGCCACAAGAAAGGAAAATTGCAGACCAATCTTTCTAATGAAACTAGATATTAAAATTCTCAATAAAATACTTGGTAAACATGTTCAACAACATGTCAAACAAATTATACCCTATGACCAAGTGGGTTTCATCCAGCATGTGAAAGCATGGTTCAACATAAAAAAAACAATCAATGTAATACACCACATAATAAATCAAAAGAAAATAAATCACATGATCATCTCTATAGTTGTAGAAAAAACATCCAACAAAATACAACGCACTTTCCTGTAAAAAACACTGCAAAAGATAAAAATAGAGAGAAACTTTCAGAATGAAAAAAGGCATATATGGAAAAACTACAGGTAACATCATATACATCATATACAATGGTGAAATCCTAAAAGGTTTCCCTTTAAGATCATGAACAAGAAAAAGATATCTAGGTATTCTAAGCACCCTTTAAATATGTATGTGTATGTTTTGTATGGTTTGTAATTTTAATATATATATATTATATATATATTAAAAATATATATTATATATATTATATATATATTATATATATTATATATATTATATATATTATATATATGTAATTTAACATATATATATATATAACATTTATGTAAGCAAATGAATATATATGCATATATATTTGTATATCATTTTACAAATATTGGTATGTATTGTGAAAAATTTGATTTTTACCCACAATAAAAATAAATAAATTAATTAATTAAATTTAAAAAAAAAAGATGCTCACTATCACCTCTCCTGTCTAACATTGTGTTAGAAGTACTTGATTGAGCACTGAGGCAAGAGAAAGATATAAAAGAAGTAAAAGTTTCATTATTTGCAGAGAACATACTATACACTGAAAGACTCAAGAAATCTACAACAATGTTTCTAGAACTTACAAATGAGTTTAGTAAAGTCACAGGTTATAAGATAAATGTGCAAAAATCAGTAGCATTCCTGTATACCAATAATGAACAATCTGAGGAGAAATTCAAGAAAGAAAAAAAAAAACCACTTACAATAGTAACTAAAAAAATCAAATACCTAGGAATAAATTTAACTAACGATATAAATGACTTATATACAGAAAACTATACAGCACTGTTAAAGGAAATCAAAGAAGACAAATAAATTAAGAATACTCCCTGTTCATGGATAGGAAGATGAAACATCATTAAGATGTCCATCCTACCCAAACTAATATACATATTTAACACAATCCCAGTAAAAATCAACACAGCATTTTTTACTGAATTGGAACAAGTAACTATGAAATTTATTTGGAAGGGCAAGAGGTCCCAATTAGACAAAGACATATTGAAAAAGAAAAATGAAATTGGAGGAATCACACTACCTGACTTTAAAGCATTCTACAATGCTACAATGTTCAAAACTGCGTGGGAGATGTTTGTGTGGGATGTGGTGGGAGGTGTGGGAGGTGGGCAACATGGGAATCCCAGTGGGTTCCGTGTAATATTTTGGGTAATCTAAGCACCTCTTAAAATATATGTATATATATAAATAACATTTTTGTAAGCAAATACACATATATGCATATATATTAAAAACAAACAAAAAAAAAAACAAAAAAAAACTGCATGGTATTGGCACAAGGCTAGACATACTGATGAAAGGAACTGAAATGAGATCTCTAATATAGATCTTCACATATATAGTCATTGCTTTTCAACAAGGCTTCCAAGCTCACACAACTGGGACAGAATGGTCTCTTCAACAAATGGTGCTTGTGGAATAGGATATCCATATTCAAAAGAATGAGAGAGGAACACCATCTCACACCTTATACAAAAATGAACTCAAGATGAATCAAAGACCTAAATATAAGAGCCAAGACCATAAAGACCTCGGAAGATAATGTAAGGAAGCATCTACTGGATCTTGTAGTAGGAAATGGTTTCAAGAACTTCACACCCAAAGAATGAGCATTGAAAGAATAAATAGATAAATAGGACTTCCTCAAAATTAAAATCTTTTGCACCTCAAAAGAGTTTGTCAAGAAAGTAAAATGACAGCCTACACAATGGGAGGAAATATTTGGTAATCTTATATCTGATCAGAGCCTAATATCCAGCATATGTAAAGAAATCATATATCTAGAAAATAAAAAGAGAAACAATCCACTTACAAAATGGGCAAATGATTTGAACAGACAGTTTTCCAAAGAAGAAAAACAAATGACTAAAAAGCACATGAAAAGATGCTTACCATCACTAGCTATTAGGGAAATGCAAATAAAAACTACAAAGAGATACAATCTGACACCCATTAGACTGATGGCCATTATAAAAAAAGAGGACTACTGTTGGAGAGGATGTGAAAGAATCAGAACACTCATCCACTCCTGGTGGTAATGTAGAACAGTCCAGTCATTGTGGATGACATTTTGGCTGCTCCTCAAAAAACTAATTATACATCTGCCATATAACCCAGCAATTCCTCTGCTGGGTATATACCCAGAAGAACTGAAAGCAAGGACATGAACAGATGTTCGTGTTATTGGTGATTGTTATAAACACCAATATTTATAGTGGTTTTATTCACTATTGCCAAAAATTAGAATCAACCTAAATGTCCATCAACAGATGAATGGATAAACAAAATGTGGCATATACATGCAATGGAATACTATTCAGCTGTAAGAAGGAACATAGTAGTAACACAAGGGATAACATGGATGAATCTCAAGGATCTTCTATTGAGTGAAGATAGCTAGACATTGAAGGACAAATGTTACATGACCTCTCTGATATGAATAAAGCAAACCATGCTATCTCAGAGAGTTAGTCTGGAAGATATGTTTACAGAAAATAAGAAGGGAGAAGAAGGTTCTGATCCAATGCCCATATGGCAAAATCTGTGATAAGGTGTAAGTGAGTAGTTGTGCAGTGAAGAGATATGACAGGTGTGTAGGGATACAATTGGGTTGAGTGGTGCAAGCTTGATAGGAGGATGGTTTGGATGGTCCAAGGAACCGGGAGGAAGGATGGGGGAGGGAATAGTTGAACATTGGGGATAGGTGAGCACATGGGTGAAACTATAATTTAGAGAAAACTCTTTTGGAAATATGACTAGGAAGTGTTACCGGTTTTGGGTGTTGAATGGTGTGTCATTTGGGACACAGTGCACCTGGAACAATCATCAAGAAAATGTCCTAGTGATTATTTTGTCACAGTGTGCTGTATCAGTGTGGGGAGGCCAACATAATGAGTGGAAAGGAGTTGGACTCCCAGGGTGGAGAGGCCCAATATGTACTCAAACAGAGGGGTCTGTCTCTTGAAAGCATGGGCAGCTCCTAATAAGGGAGGGCAGACTAATGTGTCCAGCCCTCATAGATAGTTGTTGCAAGTATCTATGAATCTTGTCCTGCAAGGAGTGAAGCCTGGTGGTCACCATGGGCCCTGAGGGGAGAGGGAGAGAGTGATAAAATACATTGAAAAGGTGGTATTTGGGAGCAATGGAAGTGTTCTACATGTTCATGCAATGATGGATACAAGCCATGTTGAATTTCATCAAAATATTATAAAAGTTTATGGTCTAAAATGTAAATCATAATGAAAACCACTGACCATGGTTGGCAGCTATGTTCAATATTTATACAAAATTTGTAGCAAATATAAAATACAAATGTGAAAGATTATTAATAAAGAAGGAGGAAAAGGTGGAGGGTGTTGGGTATATGGGCATATTCTTTATGTAACTTTACTGTGTCTTAAAATTTCTTTGAAGACAATATAAAAAAAAATTTAGACACTGGGGAATTAATGGAAGAAAATGCCACTTTACATACAAGACAAGTGATATTACAGTGGTGAAAGACAAAATGCCAAAAAATAATATTTTTTATTTTATTTTATTTTTTGATGTTTTTCTTTTCTTTAATATCCCTTTTTTTTACTTTATTTTAGTGTTAGTTTCTCTAAATTATTATGTGCTTTATTTCTTATGTTTAAACCTATCATTATTATTTCATTTTCCTGTGAATCAAATTTGGCAGTATTCTTGGCTTCAGTTTTGAAAAGGTTTTGGATCACAGAAGAGTTAAAACTACAGTAGGAGAGGATCAATGGGGTGGGATGTAAGTGATGGGGGATACATGGGAGGAAGTTCACCTGGGCATATATATATATATAAGGTATATAAATATATTTAAATGTTCATGGGGTATTGCCACAGTGAGTAAAGATTCACACAAATAAAGAAAGATTATTGAATTCACATCCTGGGGAGCTAAGCCAAATTTTCTAATGGTACAGCAACAATCCCCCAAGTACAAGGGCAATGACTAGTGATAAAGATGGTCCATTGATGGTCCTTTGATATTGATGACTATGCTTATGAGCTTTTTACTTTTGAATTTGCAATTTAGCCTAATATTGTAGAATGCCTAAGAGTTACCTCCTGAGAACCTCCTTGTTGCTCAAATGTGGCTTCTCTAAGCCAAACTCAGCATATAAGTGCATTACCTTCCCCCAGCAAGGGACATGACTTTGGGGATGAGCCTCCCTGGCACTGAGGAATTATTACCAAGCAAAGGCTGTTGATACAACTGGAAAAAGACCTTGAATAAAAGTGTGAAAAAGTAATGACAAATGAGTGTATATGGCTAAGAGGTTCAAAGTGAGTTGGGAGGTCATCAGAGAGGTAACGCTTATGCATGTCTCAGCAGGATGTCATAGATGGCCAAGGTAGATACTACACTAAATAGTGGGGCTCCTGAAGGCTCTGGAGACACACAGGCCCTATGGTCATGACAGATAGCTCTGGAGTTTGGTGCTTAACCAGTGGCCCTACTTGGAGTTTGTGATCTGGAGTGTGACAAAGTTGGACTCAGATGTGACTTCTCTACACATACATCTTCTATCCCTTTTATTTGAACATATAGTTGGTGCTGGATTTGGAAGATTTCTGCCAAACAGTCTTTATTCTCTGGGCTGTCCTTGTGCCAGCTAAGCCCTGAGCCTCAGCAGAGTTGACACACCTACTCTCCAATTTGTTGGATTCACCAAGGACAACTAACAAGGAGGTGAGAATGGACAACCACCACACCAAGAAACTGAGAGTGTGTACAACTTCAAATAAGAAAGTCCCACCCATCTGCCCCATGGGATCAAAGCCTCTTCTCAATTAGATGTGGAGTGGGCATCACCATCCCACAGTCTTCAGGACTGTAGAATGAACTATGGACTAAAGTATCCAAATATAGACATATTGTGATTCTAGCAATAGAAGCAATTATATCATTCATGTGGAAGCAGTGTCCACTAGAGGTTCTGAGGGCAGGGACAGGGAAATACAGGTGAAATATGGGGGCATTTTGGGGACTTGGGAATTTTCCTAAATGACATTACAAGGAAAGATATAGGCCATTACATATCTTGCTATAACCTACAAAATTGTGTGGGAGAGTGTGTAAAATACAATGTAAACTATAGCCCATGCTTAGTTGCAATGCTCTAAAATGTTTTCATCATTTGCAATGAATATACCACACTAATGAAATATGTTGTTAATGTGGGAAAATGTGGGAGGTGTAGGAAGCGAGGCAAGTGGGAATCCCCTATATTTTTATGTAACATTTATGTAATCTAAATATCTTTTAAAAAATAAAATATATTTTAAAAATAAAGATTAGAACAGAATTAAATGAAATTGAATACAAATAACAATAAACAAAAGCTGTTTTTTGAGAAGAATAAAATTGACAATCACTCAGCTACACTAAAAGAAAAAAAGTGATGATGCATTTAATTAAAATGAGAAATGAGAACATGGACACCACCACTGGCCTCACAGAAATAAAGGTAATACAAAGAGCATACAATGAAAAACTGTATGCCAACAAGTGGAGCAAACTGTATGAAATGAATGAATTTTCAGGGACACATGAGCAACCTACAATGTAGAAAGAAGAAATAGAAGACCTCAACTGATCAAACACAAAGAATGATATTGAATCACTCTTAAACACCATTCCAACAGGGAAGGCTGCAGGGTAATAAACTGATGAAAAAAGATAGCAGGAATAGCTCCCTAAAGGCATAAGAGGGAAGGCTGGTTATCCTGGGTTGTTTTTTGTTGTTGTTTTGTTTATTGTGTATTGTATTTCCCATGTCTTTGTTTCCCTATTTCTTTTCCTTATCATTTCTAGCTACGTTATTCATTTCCTTTCCTTCATTTTTCCACCTTCTGTCTTCTGCTACTTTCTTTAATTCCACCTCTTATTGTTTGGTCTTAATTTTTCTTTTTCTCTCTTTTTCTCTTTTCTTCTCTTCTCATCTTCCCCAACTTTTAATTCATTTTATTTTTTCTCTATTTTGTTTCTTCTTTTCTATTTTTTCTATTCCACTTTTTTATCCTTACCTCCTTGTATTTTTAATGATTTTTACTCAAATTATTTATTTTCCTAGCTCTTGTACAGTTACTCTTCTAACTTTTATTAATATTATTATTCTGTTTCTTCTTCTTTTCACTTTTCTTTTTTCATGTCCTAATATTTTCCCCCCTAGGGAACACAGACAAGTGCAAGGATATAAAATAATATGATCTATGGGACAAAAAGGAACCTTACCACACATACACACACACAAAAAAAACAATGAATAAAACCTTAGAGTAAAGAGAGAAGGTAACCAACCAAATAAGTCAATCAAGATAAACAGATGCCTAAACACCAGCAAAAAATTATAAGCCATACTAAGAAACAGGAAAACATGGCTCAGTCTAAAAAACAAACTAAAAACTAGGATGAGATGCAGAACATGGATCAACTAATAATGGATGTACAAACAAATATCATGAAACAACTTAATGAAGTGAAGGAAGAGATAAAGGATATTAAGAAGAAACTGGGGCAACATACTGAAAAAATTCTAAACATACCTAAAGAGATGAAGGATCTGATGGTGATGAATGGCTGATGCAAGAAATAAAAAATATGCTGGAAGCCTATAACAGTTGAATTTGAATAGGCAGAGGAATAATGGATAAGGAAATATGTCCCAGCTATATGTTGTCTACAAGAAACCCACCTTGTACCCAGGGACACAAAGAGGTTGCAAGTGAATTGTTGGAAAATAATTTTACTTGGAAACAATAACCAAAAAAGGGTGGGAGTAGCTATATTAATAGCTCACAAAATAGTCTTTAAGTGCAAAACTATTGTATGAGGAAAAAGAGACACTATATATTAACAAAAGGAGAAATCTATCAATAAGAAAGTACAATCATAAACATTACTGCTCCTAATTGAAGCACAACAAAATATATGAAACAAACATTGGAAAGCTTAGTGGAGAATTAGATGACTGTACAATTATTGTGGGGGACTTTAATACAGATACCACTAGATAGAACATCTCAACAGGGAGTCAATAAAGAAACAGAAACCTTGAATAATATGTTAGAGGATCTAGATGTAATAGATATAAACAGAACATTACACCCAAATACAGTGAGATATACATTCTTCTTGAGCACATATGGCTCATTCTCCAGGATAGATGACATGCTAGGCTACAGAGCAACTCTCAATGAATACAGAAAGTTTGAAATTATACAAAGTAATTCTCTTACCACAATGCAATGAAGCTGAAAATTAGTAAATAGCAGAGAACCAGATTAAATACAAAGATATGGAAGCTAAAGAGCACATTCTTAGGCAATCAGTGGGTCAAGGAATAAATTGCAAAAGAAATCAGTGACTACCTTGAAATGAATGAAAATGACAAACAATATATCAAAACCTATTGGATGCAGCAAGAGCAGTGCTGAGAGGGAAATTCATAGTCATTAATGCCTATATTTAAAAACAAGGAAGAGCTAAAATCAAATACTTAACTGCACATCTGGAAGAATTAGCAAAAGAACAACAAACTAAGTCCAAAGCAACTAGAAAGAAGGAAATCACAAAGATTAGGGCAGAACTAAATGAAATTGAAAATAAGAAAGCACTAGGAAAAATTAAAAACACCAACAGCTGGTTGTTTGATAAGATTAATAAAATTTACAAACCCTTGGCTAGACTAATAAAGAAAAAAAATGGAGAATATGAAAATACATACATTAAGAAATGAGCAAAAGGATATAACCACTGATCTCATAGAAGCAAAGAGTATCATAAGAGGATATTTTGAAAAATTGTATGCCAACAATATGGACAATTTAGATGAAATGGACAAATTTCTAGAAACACATAACCAGCTTACATTGATGATAGTATATGTTGAACTTATCAGACCAATCAAAAGGAACAAGATTGAATTTGTTATCAAAAACCTCACAACTAAGAAGTGTCTGCGACCAGATGTCTTCACATGTGAATTGTACCACCCATTCTGGAAAGAACTAACACTTACCCTGCTTAAAGTCTACCAAAAAGTACAAGTGGGAGAAACATTGCCTAACTCATTCTATGATGCCAACATCATCCTAATATCAAAGCCAAATAAAGTTACCACAAGAGAGGAAAACCGTAGACCAATTTCTCTAATGAAACTGAATGCTAAAACCCTCAACAAAGTTCTTGCTAATCATATTCAAAAACACATCAACCAATTTCATCCCTAGTGTGCAAGAAGTTCAACAACAACAACAAAAATCAATCAATGTAGTACATCATATTAACAAGTTTTCAAAAATCACATGATCATCTCTATAGTGGCAAAAAAAAAAAATTCGATGAAAAACAGCACCCTTTCTGATAAAAACACATCAAAAGAAAGGAATAGAAGGAAACTGAGGTAATGTTTACCCAAGCCAAACCTTGCCTCAGGCGTTTGCGGGGCACTACGCCCCACCTTCTTCCCGGACCCAACTTCCCCATTTCTCTCAGCCTATCACAGCATTCCCTCACAGCCATAACCTTATTTGGACATGTTGGCCTTCTCCTCTAGCCTCCCCCCTCCCTCCCAAATCTTCCCTCCACGCCCAGCAAGAGCTTCACCCTATCAGAAGACAACACGCTCACCCCCGCCCAACTCTGCCTATAAAACTGCGCAGCTCTCCCTGAATAAAGGTCTTACCTTCCAGCAAGCAAGTGAGTGGTGTCTCTTCATTTAGTACTGTCAGGGAGACCACAGGGCACCAAACGGCGACCCT
>JAKSZT010029954.1:3514596-3528140 GCA_026826555.1 Tolypeutes matacus | reverse complement strand
GGGCTGCAGCAGGGCTGATCACCCTCAGGCCCGGAAACAAAGCGGCAGGAAACTTCCTCAGCATGACAAAAAGTCTATATAAAAATTCCACCATTAGCATCATATTCAATTGTGAAATGCTAAAGGATTTCCCTCTAAGATCTGGAACAAGACAAGCCTTTTGTCACCACTCTAATATAACATTGTGTTAGAAGTACTTGCTCAGGCACTTAAGCAAGAAAAAAGATATAAAATGCTTCCAACTGAAAAGGAAGAATTAAAAATTTGATTATTTGCATATGACATGATCTTATACAAAGAAAGCCCTGAGAAAGATACAACAAAGTTAAGTTCAGTAATGTGGCAAGATATAAGAGCAGAACAAAAAAATCAGTAGCATTTCTGTACAGACCATCTGAAGAGGAAATCAAGAAAAAATTTCCATTTACAATAGTAACTAAAATAATCAATCATTTCATTCTTCCCAATTGAAAATATCATATCCCCTATAATATCCCCAAAATAAAGCTTAAAAATGTGTGATTTGGAACAAATTCCACAATGTTCATAGAATATTTGTGTAAGACTTAAAATATCTGCTGTATTCTGTTTTGTCATCTAGAAATATGATGCACTTATTTACCTCCCATAGGAGGTGTTAAAGAGAAATGCCAATTCCTCAATGAATTTATATTGAGGAAATGTACAAATTTTATTGAATTTCTGATTTTATAGAAATATCAGAATTGCTAACTCTGTATTAATCATGTTCCACTACATTTCCTGGACCCAAATACCACTGGCAGCCAATCTTCAGGAAGATAGCATTGCCTTCATGATGCCTGATGCTATAATTTGGGCATTCTTGGAGCTTCAAACTGTAAACAAATAAACTACCATTATTTAAACCTGAACCATTTCATCAGATTTCCCTTAAGCAGCCAGGAAATTAAAACAAGTTTTAAGAGAAGACTTTGCTGACCAACCAGTTAAATATAGAACCTCCATAGAATTATACCACATTGTTTTGCTTGTTTATTTTATAAGTCTTATCATTACTTGGCATTTTATTACTTGTTTATTTGTACAGGCATTTTAAATGCACATTTTCCCTTTCCATATCTAAGTTTCTGAAGAGCAATTACTTGTCCTGAAATATATCATAAGAATTGCAAGTTTTTAAAGATTTGATAAAAGATACAATCTAGTTATCTCAGAGCAGGTAGCTTCAAAGTATAATACAGTACACTCTATATAGGCTTCTAGTTTAATAATTTTCTATTCAGGGTTTTTACATTTATTTGATGACATTTTTATAGAATGTATTTGTTAAAAGAATTAAAGACAATAACATGCATGCTTGCACCCATCAATGCACAAGTCCACTCATGAATTTCATGGAATAAATTATAATGTTCTAGATTTCTGGGACAATGTAATCAGAGGAGGCAGTCAGGGCTCAACTCTCACACAAAAACAATGGATAAAGTTAAAAGTGTGTCTGAAGGAGCTACTTGGGGATCTGAAGACCAGGAGAGTATTCTGCCTCCTCAAAAAGGACAAGCGAGAGAGAAAAATTAATCAAAAGCCAAACTAAAAGCATGAACTGCTAATCCCTGTGATTGGGGAAGACAACCATCGTCCCCCTTCAAGGCTAATAGCCTGGACAAAACCTGTGTCTAAATGCAGACAACTGAGTGGGGAACAGACATGTTCCTCTCTAGGACGAGGAGGGGAGCACTGGAGGGTAGAGAATGAATGCTCTACATTGAACTTGGCCAGCAGAATCAGCTGTGAATCTCAGCTCTAGCTAGATAAGAATAATGGACAGATGGAGGATGAAAAAGTTTCCAACATGAGATTTCCTCATGAATATCTTCTACTGACTTGGGTAAACGTCAAGGAAAAAAATTCCATTGAGGAATTGCTTGTCCTAGACCACATAGAGCAAATCTGCACCCTCTTAGTGAGTCCATGCCCCTATTTTGATTGTTTACATTTTAAAGACTTAGAATAAGTTCAACCAAAAATCAAAGAAGAGTTGTGAAATTACTAGGCAAGAGATAAAAATTGATGATCAGTGTAAATTCAGTAATATATTCAGATACCTAAACAGCAATAAAAAAATTACAGCCCATACTAAAAAACAGAAATATATGGCCCAGCTGAAGAACAAACTGAAAAAAACTTGATTAGATACAGAAATAGACAACTAATCAATGATTAGGCATAGACATTGTTCAGTGGATTAGACAACTAATCAATGAAAATCACACAAATCTCCCAAATCTAATATAGAAATTGAAGGAAAATATGACTAGGTAGATAAAGGATTTTAAGACACTAGGTGATTATAAAGAACAATTTGAAAGCCTACAAAAAAAGTAACAGAACTTATGGGAATGAAACCCCAATGAATGATTTTAAAAATATATTAGATGGTGAACAGATGTGGCTCAAGCATTTGGGCACTGCCTCCTACTTGGAAGGCTCCAGGTTCCTTTCCCAGTAACTCCTAAATAAGAGAGCAGACACAATAAGCTGCTGCAACAAGCTCATGAAATGAGCTCATGCTATGAGCTGATGACTGAACAGACACAATAAGCAGACACAACAAGCAGAGAGTGGATGTGTCTCAAAGTGGTTAGGCACCCACTTTCCACATGGGAAACTCTAGGTGCAGTTCCTGGTGCCTCCCAAAGAAGATGAGCAGGCACAATGAGCAGACACAGCAAACAATGAGCAGACCGATGAGGGAGCCTTCTTGGGTAGATACATTAGAAGCATATAACAGTAGATTTGAATTTATGGAATACAGAATTAGTGAAGTAGGGGACCAATCATTTGCACTTGAAAAGAAAGAAGAAGAGAAATAATGGAAAAATGGACCATGGTCTCAGAAAAATGAATGACAACACATATTGCACAAACATATGCATTATCAGTGTCCCAGAAGGGGAAGAGAATGGAAAAGGGGAAAACAGAATTTTTGAGGGAAAAATGGACCACAATCTTCCCAAACCGTATGAAAGTCATAAATAAAAATATCCAAGAAAGAAAACACACAGTAAACAGAATAAATCTCAGTAGATCTCCTCTGAGACAATTACTATTCTAAAAAACAAAATACCAGAGAAAGAGGGTTCTGAAAGCAGCAAGAGAAAAGCAATGCATTACAAACAAGGGAACCTTAATAAGACTAAATGCCTATATCTCATAGGAAGCAATGGAGACAGGAAAAAAGTGTTGTGATGTATTTAAGGTACTAAAAGATAAAAACTGCCAGCCAAGAATTCTTTATCAAACCAAGGGTCCTTCAAAAATGGAGATGAGTTAAAGTCTTCACCTAAAAACAAACAAAAAAGCTGTAGTATGTTACCAAAAGGCCAGGTATAAGACAGGTACTAAATGTTGTGCTACAGCTAAAAGGAAAAAAAAAATGCAGAGGATTTGGAGGAGACAGTAAAAATGAAGATTATATGTAAGGGTAACTTAAGGACTAAAAATATAGACAATGGTAAGATATGACAATGGAAAGGCAAAGGATAAAATGGAAGAAGTAAGTAATGACTTATAGTAATAATTGAATTCCTCAACCAAAAGACATAGAATGGCAGAATGAATAAAAAATTATAAGCTATCTATATTCTGTCTACAAGAGATCACATCAGATGTAAGGACACTATCAAGTTGAAATTGCAAAGTTTGGGAAAGTTATTCCACCAAAATACTAGCAATGTAAAATCTAGAGCAGTGATACTAATATCTGAAATAATACATTTTAAATGGAATATTCTTATAAGAGATGAAGAAGTTCAATATATAATAATAAAAGTGGCACTTTACCAAGAAGAAATCACTATAATGAATATTTACACAACTAAACTTGGTGCCCCAAGGTACATGAGGCATTCACTTGGAAAACTGAAGGTAGAAGTATATATCTCTACAATAATAGTTACAGACTATAATACAGCACTCTCAGTAATGGACAGAACATCTGGAGAGAGGATATACACAGAAACAGAGTTGAATAACATAAGTGAAGTAGACATGACAGACATTTATAGAACACTCACCCACAAACAGCAGATTATTCATTCTTTTCAAGTACTCATGGATCTTTCTCTAGAAAAGACCATATGCTGGGCCATAAGACTGGTCTCAATAAATTTAAAAAGATTGAAAGTATCAAGGCACTTTTTTTTATCATAATTGAATGCAGCTGGAAAATAATGGACAGAAAGGGGAAATTTGCAAATATATGGAGATTAAACAACACGCTCAAAAAAAATTGGGTCAAAGAAAAATTGCAAGATAAATCAGTAAATATCTTTAGATGAATGAACATAATAATACAACATATCAAATTCTATAGGATACAGCAAATACAGTGCTGAGAAGGAAATTTATAGTCCTCAATGCTTACATTAAAAAAGAAGAAAGAGTGTAAACTGAAGATCTAACTTCACCTCTGAAGGCACAATAAAAAGAGTAGCACACTACCCATAGCAGCCAAAGGAAAGAGACAATAAAAATCAGAACAGATATAAATGAAACTGAGAACAGAAAACTACAGAGAATAAAAAAAAAGGAAAATTGGTTCTTTGAGAAGAACAACAAAATTGATCTTTTACTTAGTTCTTAGCAAGACTGTAAAAAGAGAGAGAGAGAGAAAATGCAAATAAAATATCAGAAATGAAAGCAGGGCATTCCCACTGATCCTACAGAAATAAAAGAGATCATAAGAGATTACTACGAAAAACTGTACACCAAAAAACTAGAAAATATAGATGAAATGGTCAAATTCCAAAAAACACATGTAAAACCTACACTGACCCTGCAAGAAACAGAGGAATGCAACAAACCAATGACAAGTGAAGAGATTGAAATATCATCAACACCTTGCCCCAATGAAAAGCCCAGGACAAGATGGCTTCACAGGTGAATTCAACTAATCATTCAAAGATAATATAATGCCAATCTTGCTCAAACTTTTCCAAAAAATTGAACAGAAAGGAATGATTCAAAACTCATTCTGTGATGCCAACATCACCATAATACCCAAACCAGACAAAGATACTATGAAAAAGAAAATTACATACCATTTTCTGTAATGAATATATATGCAAAAAGAAAAAAAAAAACCCCAGAACAAAATACTTGCAAAGCAAACTGAATCCAAAAGCACATTAAAAGAATTGTACACCACAACCAAGTAGGTTTTATCCCAGGCATACAAAGGTGATTCTACAGAAGAAAATCAATCATTGTTATTAATGACATTAATGGATTGAAGAAGACTAATCACATGATCACTTTGACTGATGCATAAAAGGGATTTGATAAAATACAGTATACTTTCTTGATTAAAAAAAAATACACTCCATAATATTGGAATAGAAGGAAGTGTCTCAACATGGAAAAGTGCATTTAAGAAAAACTCACAGCTAACACTCTCCTCAATGGTTAAAGACTGAAAGCATTCCTAATGAGATTGGACACAAGACAAGGATGCTCAGGGTCATCACTGTTATTAAATATTGTGATAAAATTCCAGCTAGAACAATTAGGCAAGAAAAATAAATAAAAAGAACCGAAATAAAAAAGGAAGTATTAAAATTTTCACTATCTGAAAATGTTATGATCTTATATCTAGAAAACCCCCAAAATCCAAAACAAAGCTACTATAACTAATAAAGGAGGACATTAAAGTGGTGGGATATAAGATCAATATACAAAAAATTAGTAGCATTTTTATACACTAAATATGAGCATTCTGAGGGGATGTTAGAATAAATATTTCATTTAAAAGTGACTAAAATGGTGCAACTGCTGCGGAATAGAGTTTGTCAGTACCACAAGAAGCTAACTACAGAACTGCTGTATGATCCACCAATCCTGTTACTAGAAATATGTTCAGAAGAACTGAAAGCAAGGACATGAAGTGAAATTTGCACACCTATGTTCATAGCAGCATTAATCACAAATGCTAAAATATTGCTCCAGCCAAAGCATCCATCAACCTATGAATGTATTTTAAAAAGTGGTACACACACACAATGGAATAGTATTCAACTGTAAAAAAAAAAAAAAAATGAAACTGAGACAAATATGACAGCATGGATGTACACTGAGGATACTATGTTGAGTGAAATAACCCCAACACAAAATTGCACATATTGTATGGTTTCACTAATATAAGATAAATAGGATGAGGAAACTCATGGAAGCAAACTCTAGAGGATAGATTACTATGAGATAGAATGTGGGTTTAGGATGGGAGGTGACGTTAATGCCTGTAGATTTTTAAATAAAATTTATTGTAAAAGTTTGGCAGTCAATTATGTGGATGTGAGCACAGCACAGTGAGTATAACCAACAATGCTGATATATAAATGTGATTTTGGCTGAAAAAGATAGTCTATGGATGTAAATGTCAATTGAAAGGATACTAGAGAATAATCTAGGGAATGTATAACAGTGATTTTGGTCGTGGATGAAGATTGTGGTTAATAGAATACATATAAAACTGTTCTTTTACAAAGTTATATGAATATGGTGATACATGGGCAAAATTAAAACTCATGTAAATTATGGATTTTAATTAACATTAATACTGTAATATTTTTTCAGCAATGGCAAATAAGATATTATATCAATTCTTTTTTATTTTTAATGAAGTTTACATTACATAAATGTTAAGTCAAAAATATAAAGGATTTGCATATATCCCACAGCTCTCCCTCCCATGCTTCCCTCCGTTAGCAATATCTTTCATTAGCATGGTATATTTGTTACAATTGATGGGCACATATTGAAGCATTGCTACTAACCATGGTCTATAGTTAATATTATAGTTTAAACTTTACCCCAAACAATTTTATAGGTTTTAACAAATCGTATAATTGTTTCTATCTGTCTTTGCAATGTCATTCAGAATAAATTCAATGTCCCAAAAATGCCCCCAAGTTTCAAATATTCTTCTCTCAACATTCCCTGAAATCCTCTTGTGACCAGTCTTTATAACAAAGTTACAATTTCATCCATTGCCAGAAAATTAATAACTCTACTTAATTCCATAATTGCATTCACCTCTGATGTTTGTTCTTTTCTGGCACCAATTGAGAGGAGGCTTAGATCCCATTGGGCAGAGTCCATTGAGCTATAGAGTAGGATTTGCAGCTCCACTGAGATTCAAGGCACAGCTGGCACATAGGTAGGCCAGAGGCTCCAGTCTCTGGGGGTACACCTACAAATTCTAGCATCACATATAGGTTTGAATAGAAGGGGCTGATGGACCATGTTCAGGGAGAACTTATTTGAGTAGAACTCTGTCACTCTCAGGAGCACAGATCCAAAGTAGAGCCCACTGATAAGGCATAAATCTTTGGGGCTATCCCTCCTTATATAGGACCTGGGTGTCTCCAGAGCCCTCGGAAGCCTCTTTGTGTGGGGTGATATCCGCTTTGGTATTCTATGAGATCCTACTGAGGTGTGCGTAAGCATTACCTCTGGGATGACCTCCCAACCTTCTTTGAAGTCTCTTAGCCACATGAACTCATTTGTCTTTACCTTTCCCCCTTTTATTCAAGGTCTTTTTCCAGTCATGTTGCCAGTTGGCACTTGGTATTAATCCCTCATTGCCAGGGAGACTCATCCCCGGGAGTCATGTCTCACGTTGGGGGGAAGGTAATGCATCCATATGCTGAATTTGGCTTAGAGAGAGGCCACATTTGAGCAACAAGGAGGCTCTCAGGTGGCAACCCTTAGGCACCCCATAACAGTAGGCTAAGTTTCAATTAAAAGAGCAAAGACTCATAAGGCTAGTCATCAATAAGAAGAAACACTCAGTGGGCCATCCTCTTTGGCCAGACACTGGCCCTGCACACAGGGGACTGTTGCTGTTCCCTTGGAGAATGTGGCAGAGCTTTCCAGGCTGGAAATTCAGATTCCCTTATTTATCGAGTGATTGTCTACCCACCGTGACCATGCCCCATCCTTTGATCATTTGAACAATTTTATATATCTTTCATGTATATTCAGATGAACTTACTCCCATGAATCCCCCATCCCAGACACCCCCAGCAATGATCCTCTGCATCCCCCATTGTAACCCTTCTGTGATCTAAACCTTCCTTGAAGAAGAAGCCCATATAATAACTAAATACAATTAATAGGAAAATGAAATAATAATGATAAGCTTAAATGCAAGAGATAAAATACAAGGAAAGAAAAAAAACTAAAAATAAAATATAATTAGCAGATTGGTACATTCAAAACAATGGGGGAAAAAAAACAAAAAATATTTCTTTTTTAAATAATTATTCTTTTTTCCTTCTATCACTGCATTATCAGATGTCCAGTGTACTGTGACACCTTCCCCTCTCATTCCCCATTGTCTCCCAGATTTTCATTTAATTTTCAAAGAAGTTTTAGGTCACAGCAAAGTCACACACAGACTACTAGAGATTCCTATATACCCAAACTCCCTCCCCAATTTCCACCCCATATTAAAACCTTTTTTTTTTTAATGGATGTTATCATTGTTATTACTGTTATACAGATAGTGAACTACAGCAACTAAACATTGTTAATAGTTTACAGTATAGTTTACAATTTAGACAGTACAGTTTAATAATTTTGATGGTATTTACCATGTCCTGTGTCCATTACTGTAAGGTAATGAAAAACATTTCCCATGATCACTAAATATGCCATTTGATATTTTCTGTTCCTTCCTCCCCATCCCCCTGGGACATATGACACTCCCCTGTCTTGTCTCATGAAATGACAAGATTCATAGTTACATGCCCTGGGTATTCTAACCTGCCCTTCCTAATCTTCCCACCTGTCAACCCTGCACCACCAAACCCAGTGATATCACTACCCATTTTTCCTATCCTTCAATATGCAACTATATCACTTTACTATAGATTATGTCCACATCAGTTATGGCTCAAAACCTACTCTTCTCCTTCTCTCCCTTCTTAAACTATCTTTCAGACAATGGTTCTCAGAGACTGCTCACATTCCTCAGTTCAGATCAATGAGGTCATATACTGTTCATTCTTCAATGCCTGGCTTGCTTCACTCAACATAAGATCTTCAAGATTCATCCATGTTATTCCATGTGTTAGCACTTTATTCCTTCTTACAGCTGAGTAATATTCCATTGTATGTATGTACCACATTTTGCTTATCCATTCATCAGTTGATGGGCACTGGGGCTGATTCCAACATTTGGCAATGGCGAACGAACAATACCACTGTGAACATTGGTGTGCATATATCTGTTCATGTCTTTGCTTTCAGTTCTTCTGGGTATATACCCAGCAGTAGAATTGCTGTATCACGTGGAAGATCTATTGTTAGTTTTCTGAGGAACTGCCAAACTGTCCTCCACAGTGGCTGGACCATTCTACAATGGTTGATTAAAAATGTGCTTTTAGTCAACATCAGAAATGTTATCTTTTTATGTAAGGTTTACAATTTCTTCATTGTGTTCCCCAAAGGTTTTCTGAAGTATTTTTTATCTATTTTTACACTTCATTAAGTGGATCTATTTCTACACTTCATTAATTGGATTTATGATATTTGTTTGGATATCATTGATTAATTGTTCCACAATCTGCATCACCTCCTGTTTTTTAACTTGTTCATTAGGCTGGGAAATGTTTTCCTGTTTCTTAGTATGGCTTGCAATTTTTTAATTTGTTTTGATTTTATTTGTGGCTTTTAATTTTTTATTTTTGTCTAGGTATATTTTTATCTTAATCTCTTTGTCATATGCTCAGGCTCTCTTTCTACTCTTGCTTTTTATATTGTTTTGTTTTGTGTTAAGATTCCTTTTTGACACTTGGTTGTACTTATTCTATATCCTTATAGTTGTCTGTGTTCCCTTGAGAAAATATGAAGAACATAGAAAATGAAAGAGAGAAGAAGATACAAAGAAAAATAGTAACAATAAAGAGATAAAAAAAGGAAACATAAAAGACACAGAAAAATAAATATGTAATAAGAACAAATAATCATAAAAAACACAAAAGGATAAGAATAAAAATAATGGAATAAAAATAAAACAAGAAAAAATAGAATAAAATGAAAAAACCAGAAGGATGAAAAGAAGAGGAAAAATGAAGGAAAAAATGAAGAAAAAGAGGAAAAAAGAAGACAAAAGAAGAAAAGGTGTAATGAAAGAAAAGCAACTGAGGATGGAAAAATGAAAGAAGGAAAATAAAGAAAGAAAGGAGAAAATATAAGGATAATAAACAAAGGAAACAAAGAAAAAGAAAAGAAAACAATGAAACAAACACACGAACAAAAAATAACCCAGGGAAAACAGGCTTCTGTCTTAGGCCCCAATAAATGATCCCAGGCTGCCAGTGCTCATCAATCAATCACCCTGCAGCCTATCCTCCACATGTAAGGTACCCAGTTTTAGAGAATAAAACAAAGAATAAAAAATGAAATAAATGAGAAAATGATACACACTTTAAAATAACAGATCAAAAAAGCCCAAAATTAACAACAACAACAACAAAAAACAATCTATAACTCCCCATTATTGGGTACCAGCTGGTGCCTGACAAATTGGTAGATCACTCACTGGAACCCTTTTCTTATAAGGTACCAGGAACTGAACCAAGAACCTAGTATATGTGAACCAGGCATTTCTCCACTGAGCAATACCCACTTAAGAGATCTGGTATGTTTATGAAAGTTTATCTGGCTTTTGCATCCCCTTTCTCTCAGGTAAGTTAGGCTTCTAACAGTTTGCTAGCTATCTCTCCTGGTGTCCTTCTCTCCATGACTGGTTAGGAATTTGTCTTCCTCAAGCCCCTTGTTGAACTAATTCATCTCTCTCTGGTTGGCTGTGACAGCTTGCCTAATTAGATCCCATCTCTCCTTTCTCTGGGGCCTCATCAGTGCTGGCTAGAGCTTTTTTGAGATTCAAGTGGAGCTCAGCTGGCCAAACTCACTGAATAGAAGCCAAGCTCTACCTCAGCTAGACCCTTCTTCCTACCATTGAGCAAAACTTTCTTTCCCACTTAGTTGGCTGCAGTGAGCCAGGGGTTTTACTGAGGCTATTCACCTTGAGGATGTGATGTATGTCTGTTCCCAGCCACAGGGGTGAGCAACTCACTGTTTTCATTTGGCCTCTTTGTCTCTCTCTCCCTTTACCTCCTGGATGATGTGCAGCCCTCTCTGGTTTGCAGATCCCAAAGCAGCTCCCTCAGATAGCATTTGGCCCTTCCTCCATTGTTTTGTAAGAGAGTTGAGACAAATCCATCTTTCAGGAAGTCTAAGACAGAACAATAGAGGGGTATTAGATGGTTAGGGTTTTTCATTTTGGATTATTGAAAACATTCAAAAATTGGCTGAGCTGATGACACCACAAATCTGTGGTGAAAATTAGAGATACTGAGTGTACACTTTGAATAAATTGAACAAACCATGGAACTATATAATACAAGAAATCCACTGGGGAAGATGGGTTGTGGCTAACAAAACAAATAGGAGAACAATATTCTCTCATGAAGTATAAAAAATATGTAATGCTAATAAAAAGTTTTAATAATTGGGTGAGTTGGAGAAAAATACACCAAATGTAATATATGGGTTAGAGTTTGTAGAATTATTTTAATAATGTTCTTTCATAGGTTATAATGAATGCTTCACAACAATGCATAATGTTGGTATTGGCATGATATATGGGAGTCCTTTATGATTATATGCATGCTTGCTTTGTAAGATCAGAAATTTTACTATATACTTATTGGTCATTTATGTGCATGTATGGATGATATTCTTCAATAAAATATTATAATAAATTATAAATTAATACAAAGGTAGTTATCAATGATTCATGAAATAAAGATAATTCATGCTAAGACAAAATTATACCCAATATAATTTATATATTCCGTGTAGCATGAATAAAGATCACAACAGTATTGTAGATAACACAAGCTGACTTTAAAATGATTGCACTCATAAAATTGCCAGGTCTAATAGTAGGTCCAAACACAACCCTCATGCCTATGTGAAATAGTCATAGTCTCCCTTCATTAAAAACAAAGAGAGAAATCAAATGAAGTTCCTATGTTGCATGAGAAAGATAGATGTTTGTGGGGAAAATAATGTATTCATTTAGAATGTGTTTCCTGTCACAAGCATCTGTTGATTTCAGGCCTTGTTTTAGTGGAAAACCTTATGAATGTTATCTAATCTCTCTGTGACTCATACACGTTTGATGATTGAATGAGATAACAAAATCATGATGCTTATAAGCTTGCAGCACATTTAAAATGAACAATTAAGTTTAGCTCTCATACAAAAGATGGATAAAATTATTAAATTAACCATTTTTAATTAACCTTCATATTAAATTTATTGTGTTACTATTCATAATGACTCTTCAATGTATAAAAAGTTATTAAAGCAGAATCACTTGATAAACTGAACCCTCTTTATCTGCCTGTCTGTAGTATGCCATGTGAAATAAGTTCATTCATTCTTTGCACAAACACCTGGTGGAGATCTCAATTTTGGCTGTATAACTAAACACAAGGCCAATCAAGGACTCTGCCCAGGTTTAGTTTCTCTACTAAGTATGTGGCATACCATAAACCAATCCCTTAAGAGACAATGTGTTTTCAGGTTCTGCTGTATAGAAATAAAAGATGCTAAGAAGTGAGAAAATGATGGAGAAGAGACAATGAATGCCTGTTTTTTTTTTTCTGACAAACACACATTCGTATTCTTAATAAAATAGTTCAGTAAATGCTGACTGAAGCACACTTCATCTCCCTCCTCCCCTGAGAATCCCAGAAACTTCCATTGAACCCTAATGAATGCCTAGTATATCATCAGTGACACCTATTCCCAAGTCATTTCAAATAGTTTTCTACATTCTGTTCAATTCCTTGTCTGGCCAATCCCTAGAAAAAATGTCTCCCATTCTGCATTGTCAAATGGTGGCATTTTTCCCTTCCACAAGTCATACCAAAAAGGATTTCAAGGTATATAGCTATTCTCCCTTCTTGAAGCTTCCAACCATTTCTTCCCTTTCTCTTTAAAACCTACCAATTAAATTTGAATCAAATGCCTGATGTGGCATCATCTAATAGCCCCAGTCAATTTGAAGGAAGTGAATTTGAAACATATTAATTGTGTGACTAAAGGCCAGTCACTATGTAGGTCCACAGTATTGCTTGAGGATTTTGATGTGCCAGTGTGTCTACTGTGTTAACTGTGAAAGGAACTAGCAAGATAGTCTTCAGTGGAGTGAAAGTGGTCAAAACTATTGTGGTGCGGTTTTTGAGATGAGGTTTTTGAGATGAGGTTTTTAAAAAGAAAGGAGGGGCAAGGTCATAAAGGAAAGTTTAGATCAGTTATGGTTGGACTAGGGTACACCCTAAAGTGAAATCCTTTACCAGCAATGATAGGAGAATGGTGAAACATAAATGGATAAAATGCAACATTATACATGATGCTATGACAGAGGTACAAGGTTGTGAGAGAGAGAGAGAGAGAGAGAGAGAGAGAGAGAGAGAGAGAGA
>JAKSZT010029954.1:3498231-3514586 GCA_026826555.1 Tolypeutes matacus | reverse complement strand
GAGAGAGAGAGAGAGAGAGAGAGAGAGAGAGAGAGAGAGAGAGACTTCTGTCCTAAATTGAGTAAGTATGGTTGCATGGAAGAAGGATCTTAAAGATGAATATTGGAAAATGGGAAAAGCTTAAGCCTTTAGACAAGGTAACAAAGATGAGGAATTAAGGCAAAATTGCAAGAAATAAAAATTTCTGTAAATATAAGTAGAAACATGGGAGCTAAAGGTAAGCAGATCTTGTTAAATTTGTTTAGAAATCCAGGAAACATAATTCAATAATCATCTTGCATACTCAGAACTGTATTCCAGAAAAAAAATGCTGGAACAAGTAAAAATGCATTTATATGTGTAGAAATTAGAAGCAGGGATTTCTGGAGCATTGAAATATTGCAACATGATTAGTTTCTATCTTTTAAAAATGAGTGCTTAGCATTTTGAAGAAAACAAATTGGAATTATGACCTGCCAAATTTGTAATCTGAAAGCAATGTAATGGATAGAATACAATTACCACCTATCAATCCTCTGCCTTTTCTTTTCCCAGATCAACTAATTTGAACAATATGATTGATTATTATTTATTAATAAATCCCTACAATTAATTCTTATTAAAAATTTATAAAATTCTGAAATAATTCTATATATACAGTGTTCCTGTGTGAATTAGAAATTTGAAAATCAATAAATTACTTTTCAATATTTACATTTTCAAAAGTGAAGGCATTTATACAAGAAATTAATAAAGGCAGTTTAATTATATAAGTGAAACACCATTTAAAATTATATCAAATAGGGTAATATATAATCTTAATATTGAACATTGATAAGTAATTTTACTTCCACTCTAAAAAGTATACCTGAATATATGCATATATGAATTCCAAAGATATTGTTTACATTAATTTTGCTAACAAAATCTGAGAAGTAAGCAAAATGCCACACACAAAAAAAATCCCAGATAACTAAAATTTTAAACATACAGTTGAAATTTGCTACATTAAAAAACAATTATTCAGGGAAGCAGATGTATCTCAAGTGGTTAAGCACCTGCTTCCCATTTACAAAGTCCTGGTTTCAATCACTGGTACCTTCTGAAAACAAACAAATGTAAAAACAATTGTCATTGAGGAGTGGCTGTAGCTCAGTGATTGATCACCTGCTTCCCATTTAAAAGGTTCAATCCTGGTACATTCTAAATCAACAACAAAATAATTATCCAAAGACCTTTGAAGCATAACAATAATGATATCTTCTCAGTGGAGTTATGGCATAGGCCTTGGTGTCAATCCTTTGTTTTATCTTTTGATTGCTCTTTCTATGTCCATTTGCTCTTTTGATTATTGGCACCATCCTTTGTGCATTTACCTGTCTGCTCATTACCCTGCTGACCTGCCTGAATTGTAGGATGGATTGGAGATTTTTCAGTGATGCACTGAATATGCAGCCTAATTCATACTAAAGCAGATTCAGTGGTCTAGGGAATTATTCAAAGTTTTTAAATTCACAGAGTGGTATCGACCAGGTTTAGATTTTGTTTGGTATTACTTATTCTTCAAAAATCCTAGATGCTTCCCTTAGCAAATGACTCTCACCAAAAAACAAAAAACTACAAAAAAAAAAAAAAAAAAAAAACCTGTGAAAGTAGAATTTTCAATACAAATGTCACTTGATTGTTCCCATTATTATGAAAGATGTCTCTGGGGAGAAAATTTATAACAATTGCCTTAGGCTTAGGCAGGAAGTTTAAATTGTTTATTTGTGTAAAGTAAAGGAACCCTGTTCTCTGGTTTGATCTCTCAAGAGAAGGTGCTTGATTAGTTTTCACCCACGGACTCATCCCCTCCTAAGCCTGGCATTCCCCATTTTACTTCACGCTATTTGTTTTTCATTTTTGTTGTTAAGTGCATAAGAGTTGTCATTGTGAACCCTATGACTTTACTAATTATAGAGATGAGTTGATTTTTATTTTATGCTCCAAGAAGAGAAATATTTTATGAAGAAAAGTGTATATCATTTTTTTCTGTTAATTCTTGATTAACTTCATCTCTTTCTTCTGTTCATTGCTGAAGGTAGAAAAACATTCCTAATATTATGAACTTTAAAAATCTTATATCTAACACCATTGTTTCAGTTGCCACATAGTTTGTTTTGTGTGGTACAGCAGACATTAAATTAAGGAAATTTTGTTACCTACAATGTAGCAGATTTTTCCTCTCAATTTCTTATCAACTCAGTACTTGCTTTTAATTTCCTCCATCAAGGCAGTGAATTATCTTAAAGAGAAAATCCATCATTGTCAGTTACATAATGTATGTATTATAAGACTTTGTTTCTGCCAAGAGTAAAGACTCCTGTATGGGGGTTAAATTATAATAGAAACCTATTTTTTACTTGCTCATTAAAAAAGTCTGGATTTTGGAAGACTGGTCTGGTCTAGTGACTCTTAGGCAATATGCAATATTCTGGTGGCTTTTATTTTTACACTCTTGCATGACTACCACTTGGTCCCCTTGTTGCCTAACCAAATTCACTGCCAATGTGTAAAATAAAACTCCTCTAGTGACACAACAGTTTCAAAGAATGAAAGAGATTTATTGCATAGTTTCTTTGTAAGGAGGCAGGAGACAAAGCAAAGCTTTTGATCAGTCTTCCCAAATTGGAGTAACTACCAGGGTTTTATGAAATTCAAATAAAAGGAGGTAATGGTGAAGTTGGGAGTTTGGGAGATATTGATTGATTTGTTCCATTGGAAACCTGTAATCTCAGAAACCAGTGGCTGCTTTTGAGGATTGCCAAAAGCCAGCTGGAGTAAGCATCAGTTACAGGTTATGAAATGGTTATACATTGTTTAATTAACAAGAGATAACAAGTAGGAGACTAATCTAAACAAAACATTAAGAACTGACAAACACAGTAGGAGTAATATATATGATTATAGGCTACAGAAGAGTTGTAAATAGTTCAATCCACATAAGATAATAAGTAGGTGAGTTAAATAGGCAAGCCATTAAGAACTAAGGATACCCTGTGGGCTATACATCTGCATTTAGGTTACCATGAAATCTTAAAAAAATCAATTAACATAAGATACCATGTAAAGGAATGAAAGCAAAATAAAATAATATTTATAATTAAACCATTTGAGACAGCAGTTATGATCTACATAGAAACAGATTCTTCCTAAGGGAAAGGTGCTAACTGAGGTTACATGTTTACACACTTGTACTGCTCCTGGACAACTGCAAGGCCACATACCATGTCCACATGCTAAGTAGTAGGATAAAGGAAGCAACAAGGGTGTGTGCCTCCAATCTCCACCACTCTTCTAAAGTCCGTGTCAAAATGTAGTGAATGATCCATACTCCATAGCTATAAGGCAAATGTATGGTGTTAGTGGGTGGCACTGAGTCTACCTAGGTTCTGTTCATTTGAAAGAGAAGGGAAGAATGGATGCTTTAGGGCACTAGGGCCACATATGGTCCACAGTAAATGAGAGTGAATAACTCATGAAGCTCACTTATGTAGACAGATTAGATAGGAGATAGTAATTTGCACATCGATGGAGACAGAAATAGAAGTCAAGGGTGATTCACTGATTTTTGGTATGAGCCATTGTAGATGATTTTCTTATTCATTGTGATTGTGGACACATTTCAGCTGTTCAGGGTTGGAAGTAATGAATTTGATGTCACTGTGAGATAGATATTGAAGGATTCAATAAGAATGTGGAGTGGTAGCATTAATAGGCAGAAATATGGCCATCCCACAAAAATTCTGTGGGCTACAATGCAGTGTCCTTAAAGTCAGAATGGAAAAAGATAGTTAATTAAAATGACAAATGAGTAGAATATAAGAAATCATAAGCAGGCAAACAGCTTGATCTCAGAATATGGAACATAAAATATCACATGATTTGTTCTCTCCTTTCATATATGTCATGTGTGGGTCTCTTTTACAAAGAATGAATGTATTAGTGAGGCAGCCAAACCCAACATTCTCAATCAATGTGCTGTGTTTCTTTTACTTACAGGCAAATTTTTGGACCAATTCAAAAGGCAGTTAGAAAAAATATATTTCTGATTCATCTCCTTGAACTTTGCGCTGTCATGTTTAATTTCATCCTGAAACTTGCTCTCATTTTTTTCTTTCTCTATATATCTCTGTTTCTCTCTCTCTCCATGTGTCTATAAATTCTTCCAATCTCTGGTATATAATAGTGAAACTAAAAATTTAAATAAATAATTATAAGAATAATACTAATACTGTAATAATAGAAATAACAGCTCACTAATTACATAAAAAATAAAATTTATTATTGAATATTGTATATGTTCCAGGCTCTGTTTTATGTTTGTATATGTGTACATGTGCTTGTAAGAGGGTGTACTGTGTTACTTGATGCTTCTCAGTTTTTGAAATGTATTTTTAATTTTAGTATGCCAAATTGTAAATTAAATTAACTACCAAGTATTTACAATCATAAAAATTGTATTAATGCATTTCATTTAATTTTTAAACCCACTCCATGGAAGAATATCAATCTTCCCTATTTAATAGATATTAATTTCACATATAATTTTGTCTGATGGGTAGTTTGTATTGAGAAGAGACTGAAAGAAAATGCAATAATTTCCAGGACTGTATTTGTATTAATTTTTCTTGATACCTTTTTAAAGCAATAGTAAACATATTATTTCTATTTCTATTTTTGTAATATAATTTTATACTTGTAAAATTTTTAATTGAAATTCATCTTTCATAAAGAACATCAATGGATAATAAGTGTATAGCAAAAGATGTAAACTTATGAAACATACATATTTCATACATTACCCCACAACCTACAGCTTGCATTGTTGTAAAGCAATTGCTACAAACTATGAAAGAGCATGATCAAAACATTGCTACCAACTATAGCCAATATCTTATATTTGGTGAATATTTAACCCAACCCACATGGTTATTGACACCCTGTATTAGTATTATATAATTTTTATAACTCATTAGAGAATGTTCTCATATTTTTTCAGTTAACCATAGTGCATTTTTCTACCACAAGATTCACTGTATTTTATGGTCAAATGCTTTGTACAATCCATTCAAAGTGTACCAAAAAAGCTGTCATATTCAAGTCATAGTTATGCTGTCATCATCTCAGTTCATTTTAGAAAGATTTCTTTACTTCAAAAGGAAAAATTCCAACTTATTGTCTCTTAGAATTGATATAATATCTTTTTTGCCACTGCTGCAATAATATTACCATTAGGCTGTTAACTAAAATCAAAAAGTTATATTAGTTTTAATTTTCCCATGTGTCACCATATTCTTAACATTTTTTAAAAGAAGAACATTCTTAAAATTATAATAACCACAATCATCATCTTCCACCAAAATCACCATTTTACAGTCTCCACATTATCCTCTAGCTCTCTTTCTATTGAAATATTAAATCCACAGAATACCCCTTTCAGCCCCAATCACATTTATGAATCAGTAGTGTTATTTATACCCACTATAATCTGCTACCATCAACTCTATCCATTTCCACACATTTACAATAAACTTTATTAAAAGTTCTACATACATTAAGCATTAGCTCACATTCTCAATCCAAATTCAGTTTCCTAGTAACCTATACTCTAGAGGTTATCTCCATGTCTTTAAAAGTGATTTTAGTTCACATTGCTGATATCACACTATATTTGTCCTTCTGTATCTGACTCATTGCACTCAACATCATGTCATCAAGGTTCATCCATTTTGTCATAGGCATTTCAGTTTAATTTTTTAACTGCTGAATAGTGTTCCTTTGTATGTATATACCACATTTTGTTTATCCATTCAACAGTTGATGGACACTTGTGTTGTTTCCATATCTTAGCAATTATGAATAAAGCTGCTATGAATATTTGCTTGTATCCTTGCTTTCAGTCTTCTGAATATATACCTAGTAATTGGATTGCTGGTTCATATGGCAGTTTTATATTTAGTTTCTAGAGGAACCACCAAATACACTTCCACAGAGATTCCACCATTCTACATTCCCACCAACAGTGAAGGAGTGATCCTATTCCTCCACATCCTCTCCAAAACTTATATAATTTTCCCGTTTTTGTGTAAATGGTCATTCTTTAAGGTAGGAAATGATCTCTCAGTGTAGTTTTGATTTGCATTTCCCTAGCAGCTAATGATGAGAAAAGTTTTTTCCAAGGATTTTTTTTGGCAATTTGTATGTCCTCTTTGGAAAAATATCTGTTGAAGTCTTATTCTCATTTTTAAATTGAGTTGCCTGCCTTATTTATTGTTGGGTTTTATCATCCCTTTAGATAACATGGATATCATATCCTTATTAGATATGTGGTTTCCAAATATTTTCTCAAATGAGTAGGTGGCCTTTTAACCTTCTCAAAAGTCCTTTGATGTGTCAAAGTTTGAGGAGGTCTCATTTACCTACTTCTTCTTTCATTTCTCATGCTTTGGGTGTAAGGTTTCAGACACCACTGCCTACCACAAGATATGATGATGTTTTCCTACATTTTATTCTAGGAGTTTTAAGGTTGTAGCTTTTATATTTAGGTCTTTGATCCATTTGGCATTAATTTTTGAACGAAGAGTGAGATAGCCATTCACCTTCTTTATTTTGGATATGGATAACCAGTTTTAACAACACTTTGTTGAATAGGCTATTTTGGCCCAGGTGGGTGGTCTTGACAGCCTTAAAAAAAATCACATTGTCATAAATTCTAGGATCTATTCCTGAACTCTCAACTCCATTTCATTTGTCAACTTATCTATCTTTATGCCAGTATAACTGTTTTTACCACTGTAGCTAAGTAATAAGCTTTAAAGTCAGGAAGGGAGACACTTCCAACTTCACTCTCCTTTTCAAAGATATTTTTGAGTATTCAGGACCTATTACATTTCCAAATAAACTTTATAACTGGTCTTTCCAATTCTGTAAAAAGAGCTTCTGGAAGTTGTACTTGAATTGGTTTGAATCTGGAGATAAATTTGGGTAGAATTGACATCATAACAGTATTTATTCTTCCAGTCTATGAACATGGAATGTCCTTCCATTTAGTTTGGTCTTCTTTGATTCCCTTAACAATGTTTTGTAGTTTTCTAAATACAAGTCCTTTATGTTCTTGTGTATGTTTATTATGAAATATTTGAAACATTTAGTATCTTTATAAATGGGTTTTGTTTCCTGACTTCCTGTGCAGATTTCTCATTAATAGTATAGAGAAATGCTACTTATTTTTGCACACTAATCCTGTATCTTACCAATTTGCTGAACCCATCTATTATTTCTAGTTGTTTGGTGTGGAATTTACAGGATTTTCTAGGTATAGGAGCTTGTCATCAGCAAATAGTGAAAGTTTTACTTCTTACTTTCCTATTTGGATGTGTTTTATTTCTTTATTGCCTAATTGCTCTGGCTAGAACTTCTAGCACAATATTGAATAACAATAGTGATACTGGGCTTCCTTTTTTGTTTCTGCTCTCAGCAGGAAGGATTTCAGTCTGTCTCCATTGAGTACAATGACAGCTGTGGGTTTATTATATATGAACTTTATTATGTTGAGAAATTTTCCTCTATTCCTATCATTCAGATAGTTTTCAACAAGAAAGATGTTGGATTTTTGCCAAATGTCTTTTTGGCATCCGTCAAGATGATCATGTGATTTTTCTTCCAATTTAGTAATGTTAGGTATCACATTAATTGAATTTCTTGTATTGAACCACCCTTGAATAGCTAGGATAAAATTCACTTGATCATGTTGTAAAATTCTTTTTAATGTGCTGTTAGATTCTATTAGCAATTGTTTTCTTGAGGATTTTTCCACCTATATTCATTAGAAAAATTAGTCTGTAATATTTTTTGTTCATGTTATCTTTATCTCGATTTGGAATTAGAGTGATGTTCACTTAATAAAATCAGTTTGGTAGCAGTCCTTCCTGTTCTATTTTCTGGAAGATTTTGATCAAGTTTGGTATTAATTCTTCTTTGAATGGTTGATAGAAGTCACCTGTGACGCCATCTGTTCCTGGGTTTTTCATTTTTAGGAGGTTTTTTATGACTATTTAAATCTCATTACTTGTGATTAATTTGCTGAGGTCTTTTATTTTTTCTAATGTCATTGTAGGTTTTACATTTTTTTTCTAGGGATTTGTCTGTTTCATCTAGATTGTATACTTAGTTGGCCTGCAGTTGTTCTTAGTATCCTCTTAAGCTCTCTTTTATTTCTGTGTGGTCTTAATAATGTCCCCCTATGATTTCTGATTTTATTTATTTGTATCTTCTATTTTCTTTGTCATTCTAGTGAAGGGATTGCCAATTTTGTTCATCTTTTCAAAGAACCAACTTATTTTTTTTTATTGATTCTTTTTATTATTTTTTGTTCTCAATTTCCCTTATTTGTGCTCTAATTTTTGCTATTTCTTTCTTCCTGCTTACTTTGGGATTAGTTTGCTTGTCTTTTTCTATTTTCTGCAGGCATTCAGTTAGGTCTTTGATTTTAGCTCATTATTCTTTTTTAATGTAACATTGAGAGCAATAAATTTCCCTCTCAGCACTGCCTTCACTGCATCCCACAGTATTTGATATGCTGTGTCTCATTTTCTTTTTTCTTTTTTTTTGAGATAATTTCTGATTTATCTTGTGATTTCTCCTTTGACCCACTTATTATTTAAAAGTGTGTTGCTTAAACTCCATATATTTGTGAGTTTTCCCATTCTCCACCTGTTGTTGATTTCCAGCATCATTCCATTATGATCAGATATAGTGCTTTCTATTATTTCAATCAGTCTCAATTTATTGAGACTTATTTTGTGATCCTACATATATTCTTTATGGGATAAAGATCCATGAAAACTTGAGAAAAATGTACATTCTGCTGTATTGGGATGCAATACTCTATATATGTCTGAGAGGTCTAGTTCATTGATCACATTATTCAAGTTATGTTTTCTTATTGATCCTTTTTCCAGTTGTTCTATCCAAAGATGAGCACTTGTATTGATGTCTCTTACTATTATTGTAGAGACAGATATTTTTCTCTTCAGTTTTGCCAGTGTGTGCTTTATGTGTTTTGGGGCAACCTAGTTATCTGTGAAATATTTATTATTTTAATTTTTTCTAGGTATATTGCTCTTTCATTAATATATGATGCCATTTTTTCATCTTATAACAGTTTGTATTTAATGTCTATTTTGTACAATATTTTGTCTATCTCCTTTAAATTACTGTTTGTATGGAATATCTTCTTTTGGACGGTTGGCAAGGTTGTAAAGAATTTAAGAAATGAGAAAAGAGATAACTATCCACCCCAGATATGGGTATGCTTCAGGGTGAGCTGTGTACATCAGGCCCTGAAGTAGGCTTTTTAAAGACCGTTCCTCCTCTCTTTACCTAATTTTGGGAATGGACCCCAGCTGCATCTGTTAGGAGTTATCCAGGGCTCCCCCTTGACCTCTGGAGATTTCCAAATGGGATCTTGTGGTAAGCTCTTTTTGGTTACTATTTCTGTGGATTTGCTTTTCCCAACCTTTTACTTTCAGTCTATTTGTGTCTTGCATACATTGTGAATTTCTTGTAGGCAGTCTATAAACAGTTGATTTTTTTTTATTTGTTTTTTACCATTCTGCCACCCTGTGTCTTTTGATTGGGGAGTTCAAGCCATTATCATTCAACATTATTACTGTAAAGGCATTGCGTACTTCATCCATTATATCTTTTGGGTTTCCATTGACCTATCTTTTTACCTTGTTTGTTACCATTACTAATATTCTAAATATTATTATAATTATAATTATAGCAATCTAATAATCTCAGTTTCTACATTTTTCCTTGTCTCTCTCCCCTCTCATTTCTTTTCAGTTTACAGCACTCCCTTTAGTATATCTTGTAATCCAGTCTCTTGGTGATAAACTCTTTTAGGTTTTGTTTATCTATGAAGACTTCAAACTCACCCTCAGGTATGAAGGACAGGTTTTTCTGAATAAAGAATTATTGTCTGGAAGCTTTTTTATTTTAGAATCTCTAATATATCATACTACTGCCTTCATGCATCCATGGTTTCTGTTGAGAAATCAGTACTTAGTCTCAGTCCTAGGTATGTGATGAAATGTCTTTTTCTTACTGGTTTCAGAATTCACTCTTTTTTTTTTATCTTAAATACTTAAAATTTATTAAGTTGAAAGAAATACAACTATATACACAGTTTAAATTATTCCTGAGTTAACTATAATTTTAAACAAATAGAAAATTACTGAGGTGTACACTACTAAAAACTGAATTCAAACTACTTAGTATTAGCAAAATGCAACATAGGAATACTTAAAAATAGTATATCAACTCTACCAATTATCTGCACATAATTTATGCAAAAACTTTAATAATTTTTTCCCCTATGGTCACTCAATAAGGACACCTCTAAGCAACTTTTTATAATTAGACGACACACAACCATTTAACAATTTTATTAGCCTGACAAAAATAAGTGAAATCTGGCCAAAAATAATCACCATGCATTTACAAAACAATTAGTATTCCATTTGCTGTTCAGAAACAACTTTTATTGAGCACCTATTTTCCAGGACCAAAAACATATTACCTTAATGAATTCTCAAACCCATCCTACAAGATAGGTAATAGTATCTTTTATTTTACAGATGAGAAAATTAAAACTCAGACTAATAGGATCTTGCCCATTCACAAGAGGAAAACTATAGCCTGATCTATTTAATTATACCTGTCAGTTTTAAGAAAACATATCACTCATTTTTCACATTTGTGTTACTAAGTCTTTGTTTTTACATTCATTTTTCTTATTCTTGTGGACTTAATATTTTTATTTATATCATCACTTCTCCTTCCTATTTGTCACCCTAAGGTCTTCATCACAATTCTGTAATTTCTTGCTTATAAATTTCATTAAAATATACAGAAGTGGAAATTTATAGTATTAGGTATTACTGTATAATCCTGTTATTTAAAAATGACAAGCACACACTTTTAAAAAGCTATACCTATTAAGAAAAAGATACAAACTATGATTTCTAAAATACACATTTTAACCTCATTTTCATCTTTTTGGTTTATAAATATAACCTTAAAATACAGATGTAAAAAGTTTAAATGACTATGTATATAAGATGGAAAATCATATATAAGGTACTGAAATATATATTCATTAAAGTACCTTTCCAAAGAACTGGCCTAATAAATAGTTCAACTGAATAAAACTATAAATGGAGTTTATAGATAAGTAGCCAAAAGGTCAAACAGCATTCAATAAATATTGAGGATATTTCAATATTTACTGAGAGTGAATTCTAGTCAACTTCTAGTAATATGTTAAGTATAATTTAATAGAAAATGTGTCCTGTTCAAAGTGTCCTCATAGAAAGGTAAAGAACTATAAAGAAACAGACTACATCAGAAATGTAGTAAAAGCCCTTCATTACAGATTAGGGACTGAGACTCAAACTTGATAAGTAACCTAAGTCATATGCCAATGGTAGAACCAGGTCTGATTCCTTAGCCTAACATTTATTCTGGGCTTTTTTTTTTTTTTTTAAACCATATCACAGGGTTCTCATTTTATGAGGTAATCATATTATTTATTTACTATATTTTAACTTTAATTTGGAAAATTATCAAAGATTAAAACATTTTTCCCCACAGCTCAGCAATTCTCTAGTTATTCTCAAAAATGAGCACTGCAAGAACAGAATGTAGTTCATAACATAGCACTTCCATTGCTTCATTAAAATGAGTTTATATAGGAAAAAGTTCACTTTACATATAATTTTGGTTTGGCTGAAAAAAAGCTTGGTTATAGCTTTAAAACCTCTTCATATCATAGTAACTTCATATGTTGTGAAATGGTTTTCTATAATCTTGACATTTTCTTCAGATAGCCAATTTTCCTGTTTTAGCTGCCTTATAAGAGCTTCCAAAGACTTCAATCTTCCTAGAGTTTGTTGCTCTTGTAGCTCAAGAAGTGTTATCTTTGAATGTAGCTTAGAAACCTTCTCCCATAGATGTTCCTTATTTATGTCTTGTCTGCAATAAGAATGCTCAATTTGTAAAACTTCTGTTCCATAGTCGATATCCTTATATAATGAGTCTTCAATGTCTATGTCTTCCATTTCCACAGTTTCTTGCTGGGTAGGAATAAAAGAATTAAATGTAGGTCTAGAACTTTCAGTGGGTACAAAAATGGCAATAACGGATTCCTTAGTTGCATTTAATTCTTCAACCGTTTGAGTAATTGTGCTGAATAAGACTGGATTTTCCTCTGCTGACTTAATTTCCATGGAATTATTTGTAAAATTCGGATTGGCAAAATGACTGGTAGCTATTTCAAGCACTTCTTGAGTTTTCAAAGACTGCTGAATACCTTCTGAATCTGAAGTTGTCAAAGTAATAGTTGTAGAATTTAGATTGTCAATAGATGTGTGAAATACACATACATCTATATCTTGGTTAACTGATGTTTCCAAAGTTGATTCTGGTTTTTCAGTATCTTGTTTAACCAGGTTAAGAGTTAATATATTATTCTGTATATTTTCTGTTTTGGGAGCTGGTGGCTGTGTCAAGGCAGTGGAATCAAGTAATTGTGCACATTCAGGGAGAACATCCTTGTTAACAATATTTTCCTTTGGCTCATTTGATGCAAACGATTCCTCCTTCTTATCCTCCATTTTTTTCTTCTGAGACTTTTTTTTGGAAGAGTCTTTTCCCTGATTGTCTTCTGGCAAAGAAAATATTGTTGGAATTGCAGTTTGTTTCAAATATCGAATACCCCATCTGATGTCAAGAGAATCAGGAGTAAAATGGTCCCTACATAGAAACTGGTATTTACTAGGAATCCATGAATCACGTTTCATATTCTTTAACCATTTTTCAAGTCTTTCTTTGTCATGCAGAGGAAACGGGTAAAAACTCAGCTTCCGGTCTTTATCGTTCCGTCCCCGGAGGTTCTTACAGTAAACCGCCGCGCAATAGCGAGGCTTCGCTCAGGAGATGCCTGGGGAGAGAGAGCCAGAATTCACTCTTTATCTCTGTCATTTGATGTTCTGAAAAGTAGGAGTCTCATAATAGTTCTAGTCAGATGTATTCTGTTTCTTTATGGGTTCTTTATCCAATTGTTCTATCCAATGAGGAGAGTGTTGTATTGAAGGAAAGTAAGGGCTCTTACTTTTCTTTGCAAACTTTCAATTTCTTTTTTGTGCTCAACCAGTGTCTTCTTATTGAATTTAAATACCCAACAGTTATCCTTCTTTATCCAGTTATTCCCTGCTGCCCTAAGGTTATTCTGTGCCTTTATTTATCAGGTGGCTTTGCTCATGATAGGGCATGGTTGAGGCTGAGATTGATAACCTATCTGGGATGAGACTTTTACCACAGCTCCCAACCCCTGAAATCTGAGTTTTCTAATCAACTGTCACCCCCTGTACTGGACCCAGTCTCCTAGGTGGAAAGGGTACTCTCCATGCTCTGTCATGAGAGAGAATGATCAGATGGCTCTTTGTTCCTCTCTTTTCTGTGGCATCTTTGAGATGAGAGTGCAGCAATTGTTCAAGGTGGGTAGGGTAAATCTGTCTGCCCTGCTCACAAGAGAGTGTGCACTTCCTCTCCATCCAGGGGAGTCAGGCAATCAGCAGCACTTCATGGTGGGCAGGGTGAATCTGCTGTCACTGCCCCCAAAAGAGTGTGCTTTTTTTTTTCCTTCCAGAGGTATTGGCACCCCACATGGATCTGCCTGCTCTGCCTTGAGATAGTGTTCAAACTGCACCAAATTTCCACTACTTCTCAGTGTGGGGGGTTAAACAGTGGGTTTCCCAACTGGGTGTGCTGGATCTGATACCTACCACCTGGTAGACTAGAGGATTTTTCAGGCACCCTGGTTTCCTCTTTTGCCAGGAGTTGATACCACACAAATGCTGTTGGCTTCTTTGTGGTTTGGGCAGGTTTAAACCTCAGCTGTGTTTAAGATTAGAATCCAGCTATCTGAATTTGCCAATCAACAGCTGTAGTTGGTCTCAGGCTACTTCCCCTCCCCTGCTTTTGGGAAAGAGAGCTTCTGCTTTCAGCAGGGGTGTGGGTCAAGAGGCAGCCCACCTCATCAGTTGGGATGGGCAGCTGCCTTTGCAAGTAGAGTAATGTGTTCACCTCCAGATGGTCATTATCCACTTCCTGTTCTGACCTGGATGGTGCACTCTGATCTTATGGTCTATGGAGTCCCCAAAATGTTGATCTGGAGAGATCCAGACTTATTATTAGTTGTCCTGTGGGATGAGCTTATTGTTAATGCATCCTACTCTGTTGCCATCCTGGAATATAAATTTGAAGCCAATAGCACACTGAATTCTAGGCTACATAACATGTATTATACATCCATTTTATCAATAACACTGATAAAATGTTCAAATAAATTAATGCTTTTTTTCTTTTCATATATATGTCAATTAATTTTTGGAACACTGCCTCTCCAAAGAATTTTCATTCTAGTTGACTGAATTACCTATAACAGACATTTACTTTGAATCAGTTGGTCATTAACAGTAAGTCTGATATTGAAGTTTTAATGATAAGCTTATGGTTATTATGTCAAGTAGTTCATTGACATTATTGGTTTATGGAAAAGTTCCAAAATAAGAGTACCATTTAAATATAGTATAAAGTAGGCATGTATATTAAAATTAATTACCAAAAGAATTAATTTGCCAGCTGATAGCAATTTGATGCAAGTATGTTTCATAATTACAATATACAGAATCATGAACCTCCAATTAAATACAAATTTAAGGAAATATTCTGTGAAGTTTATCCAAAAAATGACAAACATAATAAAATAAATAAAACTAAGTGTATGTTCAGAATCCTGTTCTTTTGAAAAATGGACATATAGTACATTTGAAACTCTTTATAAACACAAAATAAGAACTTCATGATTTAGTGGAATCAATGAGTAGATGTATGATATGTTTGCACTTTCCTGGAGGGGAAAGATTAGGACACTTCTCTGTCTCTGGAAGATGATTTCAAAGCATCAATAATTCAAATTCCAATTTTGACAGTAACATGTTAACAACAGTCTGATTAGCTAATTTGAATATACACATTAAATCTTAAGTAGTGCTCTCAAAAAAAATCACTAATTTGGTTATGTGTCAAAATGGGTCAATTCATTGACTAAATTAATTCAATGAGCCAAATATTTTGTTTGTGAAAGAAGACTTTTTGACATGGGATCAACCTGATGCAAGCATAACTTTTATCAGAAGAGGTTATTATTTGAAGGAAATGTGTTATATTCATAAATATGATTATGGTCTATTCTTTTCTTTCCATTTTATTAGTTTTAAATAAGCTACATGCATCATGGAAATGATATTTTATATTCCTTTCTCTGTAACCACAGTCTATGTTGCCCTAAAACAGTCTATGTTGTCTAACTTAATATTAAGCAAGCAGTTTATGTGGAGAATAATGCACAGTGGTTAATTTTTGGAGAGAACTGAACTCACTTATTGCTGCTTCCAATTTGTAAGTACTTTATGTATATATAGAGAGAAACACAGACTCTTAAAATACACATTAAATTTTCCTAAAAATCTTAGATATAAGTACTTTAAAATACATAAGAAATGTAGTCGTACATAAGGCATATTCTATGATTAACCTCCAAGTTTATAAAAATCAGATGGTTATAAACTTCATGTTCCATCTTTTCTCCAAAATTTAGAAAAATTACACAAGGAATTTTGGAATAAGTAGGGGGAAAATAATTTTACAACCATAAAAGTTATATATGTATGGAAGAGGGTACTCAATAAGTAAAACATGCTTTCTATATTTTGTGATTTAGTATTAGTAAACCAAAAACTAGAACATTCTTCCTTGAGTTAATGTATAGTTTTCTATCAAAATACAAAAGCTACTAAATGGTATAGCAGATGTGATTTTAATTATCATTTCCACACCCTTGGAATTTTTTCAAATTTCTGAGAGTCTGAGTAAGCAAAGAGTTACAAAAAAAAAAATTGGAGAATTTACAAGTGCCATCATAGTATTACAGAGAAGGTGATAGAATGGTAGAAGTGAGATGATGGAGTTAAGGAATAAAGTATAGAGTGCATCCAATTTCTGAAGAAATAATGTAGCCATTATTGTATAGACAACATGAAAACTCTTAACGTGTAATTAAAAATATATATACAGTAGAAGAAAGAGTGATGTATCACTGATTTTTTTTAATTAAAGGAGATAGAAAAATGTATGTATTGTGAGAATTTTGATTTTTACCCATAATAAAAATAAAAAAAAAATCAAAAAAAAAAAAAAAAAAAAGA